>MWSQ01001914.1:0-18886 GCA_002116395.1 Ramularia endophylla | reverse complement strand
CCTTCTAGCCTATCTAGTATTAGGCCTACCTTAATTAGGTTGCCCCGCTATCTCCGGCGCTACCCTAGTTCTATAGATCGCCGCTATTCCTTATCGTAGAGGACATAGCCTACTAACACCGCGGCGTTTAGTTAGAGGGCTTAGCTTTTTCCGAGTCCTTCTATACCGAGGGGTTTAGGTAGTTAGACTTAATTGCCTCGAAGAGGCTCTTTAGTTATAGTATAGATACTATACGGTTAGCTCGAACCCTAAATTGCTACGATACTAATTAGCGGAAAAGTTATAAGGCGGTATAGTAGAATATAGGGTAGTAGAATTCTCTACTATACTTTATACCTTACGTACTATATAGCCTTATATAGCAATAAAGCTCTACGTAGTGGCCCTCGGAGAGCCCTCGGAGAGCTATTAGAGACATTAAAACGAATAACAGCCTCGCGTAGCGATAAGGCCCTACGCTAGTAGCCCTCGGAGAGCCCTCGGAGAGGCCCGGCTAGTAGGCTATCAACTCTATTCGTCTATATTAAAGCCGTATCTTTATATTAATTAAGCTACATCGAATTAAAGCCGTACCTTTATATTAATTAAGCTACATCGAGAGAATACTACCGTAGTAACTATACTAACCGGAGCTTACGGAGGTACTAGTATAGTACGGTAGTATCTCGAGTAGCGATATTAATACTATATTAAAGGTAAACCTTCCGTATTAAAGAGGAACCTTCTATATTAAAGCCTAAGCTTAGTAATGCGACCGTGCTACAATACGACCGTACGACAATGCGATAGTACGACAATAAGACAATACGATAATAAGACAATACGATACTAAATAACGTAACATCTATTTAAAGGCTAAGCTCGGTATTAATAAAGGAATTAAAGGCGAACCTTCTACTTTAAAGCTAAAGCTAATACACTCTAGTAGACCGCATTACGATAGCGCTACTATCGCGACTTTTAACGGCATCGAGTACCGCCGCCCTCCGCTAGCGCTAGCGCGACTTTTAACGGTATCGAGTACCGCCCTCTCCGCTAGCGAGTACCGCCCTCTCCGCTAGCGAGTACCGCCTATCGAGCACCGCCGCTTTCCGCCTATAGCGACAATTACTCTAGGAGCGTAATAGGGTAACGAAGGTAAGGAAGGAAGGGAAAGATTATTAATGTTATTACGGGCATATATATAACTACATAATTACGCCTTCTACCGGACCCGCGGAGGAGAACGCCTACTCCGTAGTACTATAGAAGTAGCGCGGTCTTTCCTACGTTAGTAAGGAGGAGAACGTCTACTCCGTAGTACTATAGAAGTAGCGCGGTCTTTCCTACGTTAGTAAGGAGTAAGGAGAAGAACGCCTACCCCGTAGCACTATAGAAGTAGCGCGGTCTTTCGCACGTTAGTAAGGAAGCTAAGATAGCCTATAATTTAGACGACTCCGATATGAAAAGGGAGGTAGCCGCTCTCCGCCCTATAGCGACAATTACTCTAGGAGCATAGTAGGGTAACGAAGGCTAGGAAGGGAAGATAAAAAAGAGGTCGCGACTAGCCCGATAAGAACATATATAAGTAGTAGATAAGGAGCTAACTCTAAGTACTATAATTAATCAATCTGCTACTACTAACCGAGATACTAATGACTTAATCCGAATTAAAGCCTAAGCTTAGTATTAATATAGGACATTAAAGGCGAACCTTCTACTTTAAAGCTAGAGCTTAGCGCAAACTTATAAACTCCGCTTTGCCCTTCCTCCTTAGATACTAACTTTCCGCCTATATCGACAATCACTCCGCTCCGCTCCTAAAATAACGTAATCGAATTAAAGCCTAATCTTAGTATTAATACTAGATTTAAAGGGCAACCTTCTAAATTAAAGGCAAAGCTTAGTATAAACTCGAGAGTAAAAATATATAGATACCCGCTCTTAGACAATCGCTTTATAGATAGATACCTACTAGGGCCCGCGCCGCGGATAGCTATAATAGTTTACGTTACGAATGCAAACTACTATACTTTAAGTACGTATATCTCTCTGTTTCTTATACTAACGAGCAATGTCTTTAATACAAACAAGTGAATGTCTATATACCGCCTTACCTTTTTAAGAAGCTTAATTTTAAATTATTACGCTACTACGCGCGTTACGGATAGCGTCTATAGCAACGCCCTTCGCGCGTTTATATCGTAACACTTCCGTCTCTTCTATACACCTCCGTCTCTTCTCTTCTATATACTAACAGTTAACATTAATCAAGCCTCCCCTCTACTACTTCTTTAGACTACTATTACTATATCTAATACCTACCTATCTACCTATAAGATAACTAGCCCTAGCCGCCGTACGAAATCTTACCGCCCGCGGAAGCGTCTACTACTACTCTAGCGCCTATCTCTATTACTACCCCGGCTATCTCCCTTTAAGGCTTATAAGCCCTTTCCTACCGTAAAGGCTCCTAAGCGTCCTCGCTACCGTAGGTATAAGCTTACCGACCGCCGTCGCGTATACTAAAAGTCGCTTAAAGCCCGTAAGTAGGAGGCTCGTAGTCTTACGCGCGAGTCTAGATCCTTCCTAACTATAGACATTTACGATTTAGGTGTTCCTTCTTGCTACTAGTTATAGTCTAACATCGAGGATGACTATAATTAATACGTTACTAAACACCTCGAGTGCTAGCACTCGTTTAAGGAGCTAATTATTAGCTACTACCTCCGCCGCTCTAAGTGTCTTCCTTAGCCTAATCCTTAATCTACGAAGTACTATACCTCTACTACTCCGTACTTTAGGCCTCTAACAACTATTAAAGCCGTTATCTAATCTATAGATAACAGCTTTGTCGACAAGGTCGTGTCTAGTAGTATACAATTTAAGACGAATACTTAGCTTATTGCTTAGTTTGCTTAGCATACCTATACTTAGATAGTTAACCGTATAGCTAATGTGTACGCTACTTAGTACTAGAGCGTTACCGTCTTCTCGGCCGTAGTTCTACCGCCTCCGCCGCCGCCGCCGCTACTACTAGCACTTAATCCTTTTAGCGCTAGACATCCTAATTATTAGATATACGATCTCTATAACAAGTCTAAGCTAATCGTAGAGTACTAGCCTATCCGTAAGCAAAAAGCGCTAAAGCCTATCTAACGCTATACTAAGTACCGTAGCTATTTCGTTAATACCTCTATAGCGATTCTAACTATTTCTAAGAAGCGACTAGTAGATTAGATATCTACTAACCCTCCGCCGGTTAATCCTCCTGTCGTGCTATCTCTTATAGCTATAGCTCTTAGCCTTAGAGGCAAAGACATCCCCGCCTTTAAATAATACCGCCTAAAGATAACTCTAGATAATAAGGCGGCTCGAGCTACTCGTCGTAAGTAAGAAGCTATTAAGCGGTAAAAGCGCTACGACGACCGTATAGCTATAAAGCCTCTACTAACTCTACTCCTTCTAAAGACGGACTTCTTCTAGTATACTAACTATAGCTACCCTCGTAAGAATCTAGAGCGATAGTATAATAATAAGGATTACCCTAACCTTTACGAGTACTACTATAATAGAGAGACAGTCCTTAGTCCTACTAAGGGTACTAGATTTTCACTAGAGGACACGATAAAGATTACGACTACTAAGTAGAAGTAGTACATCCTAGGTAATCGAGAGTACCCCCGCGGTGATTTTATTACCTAGAGAGGTACGAATAATAAACCTACCTTCCTATAAGAGGATTAGCGCGGTTGTAACGGGTGTATTATTCTTAGTGACCGGACGCTAATGCTAACTCTAATTACTCTAGCGGCATTAGGTAATACTACTACTAATAACATACTATCCTCGGGATATGTTCTAGGATTAGCTACGCCTACTAGACTAACTAGCTCTTCCTTATCTCCTACTATGCCTCGTAACCGTTAGAACGCTAAAGACCGCCTCCGCGCTAACCGTCGTACTACTTTTCTAAATCACCGAGATCCGTTTCTAGGTCCCTCCTTACTAGTAACCTAAGCGCTAAACGCTCGAGATGTTATACTACTAAAGGATTTCACTATAGACCTAGATATAGACTATCGCCGTAATTACGACTACTACTCTAAGTGTTAGTTTAGTAAGAAGCTTAATGACGACGGTGTTTACGCGGAATACCTTAACTACGATAAGATAATAGGTCCTCTCGATCCCTACCTTATGTCCCGTAAGAACAAGATAGATCTAGGCGTCTTTCCTACTAGACTTCCTAGGCTTATAACGATTAAGGAGTCCCTTCTCGTATTAATCTACCCGTCTATAGAAGTATATATGTTCCGTAGACAATAATATTACTATAAGGGCTACTATATAAGCTTCCCTCGCGACACTATACGTATCCTTAAGGTGATTCTAAGCCTTCCTCGCGACCTTAATCTTATAGTTATACGTCCTAATTAACAGGATCCTAAGATTAGCCGCTAGTTTATAGAAGAATTCTATTACGGATTGCCCTTCTACTACCGCCGTACCTCCGGTACGGGGTAGAGCCTAAGGCTACCGCTAACCGTTCCTATATATACGAGCTTCTCTTATACTCTCTTTTAGACTTCGTATATCAACTTGTCTAACACCGTATTCGGTCGCTTTTCATTCACTCTCTATACTTAGTTTTGACTTTACGTCTTATCTCGTTTAAACCGTAACATATTAATATACCCCTATCTCGAACTACGTAACTCGATAGGTCCGCTACGTAGCTATATCCGTAGCTACTACGGTAGTATCTATACGACGATTATATATCTATACGAAGATTATAATCTTCTTAGGCCTTTAATAGCTAATAGACTCTCTAAACCTAGATCCTCCGGACTAGACGATAGCGGCACTTCCTTACGAATGCCTACTACGCGGCGGCGACCGTACTAATAAACCGCTATACTCGTAGCCTACGCGCGCGAGTGTCCGTATACCCTACTAACGGCGCTTCTCGAGAACTATATATAATACCTCTAGCCCTTCCCTCGAGCGACATTACGATAAGTAAACGCCTATCTACTTTAGCGCCTTATCGTACGCAATGACGCTATAACCTTAGTAATAGAACGCCCTACGTAATACCGAGCGGTACTCTACGAACTCGTAAGTGTACGTATCGAGCGGTATCCCTACGCCGTAGCGGCGCTTCGCGATCCTCGTAAGCGAACGCACCTATAGTACTACTCGGTAATGCTAGTGCCTATAAAACCGTAGATCGGACTACGAATTTAGAAAGAATAGAGCTTAAGAATAGATACATTACTTTCTAGATAGGTAGCCGGCCTAGCTTTGCTAGTACGATCGCCTCGACTAGTAACATAAGCCGTCTTAAGTAGTAATATAGCGTCTAGCCGACGTTCCTTACCTACTACTAACTTCCGGACTTCCGTACGCGCCGGCTATAGTCTTACGAGCACTCTTAATCGCTATAGTAACGACGCTCGAACACTTAATACTATATATCCGGGTAAGGACGCCTATATACGTTAAGAAGTTCGCGTACGTATACTTAGGATAAAGTTCCCCGACTAAGGCGGACACGCTTAGAATATAGCCTCTACCTCGCTATCTCTATAAGCTATACCGCGCTATAATCGTATACAATTATTAGAACCCTTCCTGTTTTAACTACAAACTTCTATCTTTTTAGTTATCTACCGTCTTCTAGAAAGCACTCTTTAGTCTAACGATATAGCTCGCCCCTCTACCGAGAAGCGTATACTAACTAAGGTCCGTAGGTCCCTCCTCCTAGCCGGATTCTACGACGGTAACCTTCTTACCGACGACGGCTTAGATGTTACTTAGACCCTAGAACGAGAAGGTGTCGCTATTACGCCTACTCTAGACTAGCGTAAGGCCCGCCTTAGCCGTCGCCGCTAGAATAATAAGCCTAATAACCTTAAGGTCGGCGAACTCGACCTCTCTATATTCTTCGATAGCTCTAGCTTCTTCGAAGAAGAAGAGGGTAAAGATAAAGACGACGCGGTAACCTATTACGTCGTACTCTCGCTTCCTAACGCGGGTAATAGAGCCCGCGTTGTGACTATCGCCCTAGACGAACTTCGTATACTTAGCTACGATGACTTCTAGGCCCTTATAAGTAAGGATAAGTAGATAGTCTACTATATCTGTTTAAACACCTTTAGTAACTTCCGTATTAGTCTCTAGCAACTAGAACTACTAGAGGAATCTTACGATATCTAGAATAGTCGCCTCGTTACCCTTATCGGAGAACTTACCTCTACTAGAAGCGAGCTCTTAGCCGCTAAGGATGACCTCGCTACTATTACGGACAAGGACACTATAGGCCTAGCCGAGAGTATATCTAAATACCGTAAGTAAGCCGACAACCTCTATACTTAGGTATAGGATCTAGACGAACGTCTCCGTCGTACCGAATAGGAGCGTGATTCCTATTAAGCTACTACTAAAATCGCTTAGGCTTCCTAGGCTATATCCGACGGAGGTGACGCTATACTCCGTAAGTAAGTTAAGGAGCTAAAAAATCAAGTTCGTACCCTTAAGGGTAAGGGTAAGGTCGCCTTCTTACTACCGCGTCGCCGCTCGTCTCGTTTACTTAAGCGTAAGCGTCGAGCTAGCGGTAGCTCTCGCCCGAAACCTAACGACCTACTAAGTTCGAGTAGTAGTGATAGTAACACTAGTAGCGGCGATTCGTCTAGTAAGGATTCGTACGATCGTCGTAAGCGCTACCGGAAACAGCGGAAGGAGAGGGAGCGTAAGTAAAAGTAGCGTCGCTATCGCTCTAATCGTAGAGATACGCCTATTACTAATATTACTAACTAGAGTATAGTTTCTATTATTACTACGTTTAAGCCTAATCTTAAGGTCCCCTTTAAGACTGACCGGAATGTAGAAAACCCTATAGAGTTTAACAACTCTAGTACTCCTTCTTAGTTAAAATAGATCCGTATAATAGAGACTAAACTAAGCGTATCTAAGTTCCGTACTGTTGCTAATACGCTCCGGTACATCTATAGCCGCACGACTACGCTAGTTTAGGCTCTACTCTAACTACGTATCCCCTTAGAACTCGATAATAGTATAAGGACCTCTATACTTAACTTTGCCTCTATCGAGGATTACTTTACCTAGATAGAGCGTTAGTTCTCGGAAACTAATCAGTTAGGTAAGGCTTATACTCGTATAACGGATCTTAAGTAATACGAGAGCGAGACATTTAATAAGTTCTACCTTCGTTACCTTCCTCTAAAAGCTTACATTAACTAGAGTCTAGAAACTAAGCTATAGGAACTTAAGGCTAAGCTTAGCAAGCGATACGCTAATCGAGTTATAGATAGTAGCCTACTTACCTCGCCTTAGGCTCTTGTTAAAAAGTATAACAACCTCGAGCTTAACTTCGAATTCATCGACCGCTACTAAGGTAGCGACACGAAGGCCTTATCCGGCGGCCGCTCTACTAGCGGCACCCCTTCCGCGAACTCTACCGGTCGTAAGTCTACTACCCCCGTAGCGTTAAAGAAGTAGCCGACTATACTACTAGCCGAAAAATATAAGAACCTCGCTCCCCTTACTAAGGAAATACGTAAGAAGCTAACTCGGGAAAACCGCTACTTCCGCTATCGTAAAATTAGCTATAGACTAAATTAGAACCTTTGCCCTCTTAGCGGGTATACTAATAATGGTAAATAGGCTCCTATTACTAACACTATAATCAGCGCCAACGCTATATAGGCTAGTGTCTTCTAAGATATAGAGGAAGACGTCTCCTTATCCTTATCTAACTTAGATAACGATAGCCCTTCGGGAAATAGGAAGTCCGCCGCTTCTAGGGCTCGGAAGTAGGTAGACTAGTCTATAGTAGCGCCTATTAAGTACGATTAAACTTAGCGTTACTCCGCCCTCGCGGCTTCGAGAATAGCCGCGATCCGGCTACGTAGAAATATATCGTACTACCGGCGCGAGGGAATAGCGCTAAAGCTCGCGCCTACCTAGACAATAGCGCTAACGTACGCTTCGTTAATTCGGCCTATGTCTACCGTTATAGCATCCCTACCTTCCCTTTAGCCTAGAGCCGGTCTATAGGCCTCGCTAATAGCTCTAACGCTAGGCGAGTAACGTACTATACGTTAGTTAATATCGAAATTAGCGGGATCTACGAGTAGGCTCTATTCTTCGTTACTAACCTCTAGTACGATATTGTACTTAGAATACCCTAGTTCGCAACGTATAAACCTTATATTAACTATAGTACTAGGTACGTTACGTTCCGGCGTAACGGTTAAGAGCTAGTATACGTCTAGTCTATTAACCATCCTTTCCGGCGTCCGCTAACTACGTCGGAACCCTAAGCGAATGCTATAGCGGTAGACGCTAACCCTTAAGCGAATGCTATAACGGTAGACGCTAACCCTTAACCCCCGTTCGTAGGCATCGAACATATTAGTAGGCCAATCGAGGTCTATTAACTTAGCGTTAATAGCATTAAGTTATTAGCGTACCGCTCGGACACTTAAGTATTTAGCTATTTCCTCTCCCCCTCTAGCGACGGTGAATCCCTTAGCGCGTATGCTACCTTAGCCGCGGATTATTAGAAGTTTATAGCTAGACCTTAGGATACCGACGTACTTAGTAGGTTACCCTTAGTATATTACGACCTCGCCTTAGTATTCTCTCGAGTAGATACGGATACCCTTACTAACTATAAGCCTAGAGTCGACTATGAAATCTATCTTAAGGATAGGGCTAAACTACTATTTAGGAAGCCGTATCGCCTAGCCTAGTAGGAGGAAGACGCCCTTAAGAAATAGATTGACGACTACCTTAGAAAGCAGTTCATCCGCCCTTCGTCCTCGGAAGCCGCTACTCTAGTTATCGTAGTACGTAAACCCTCTAGGGGGCTTCGTGTCTATATTAACTACCGGGCACTTAACGCCCTAACTATTAAGAATCGCTACCCGATTCCCTTAGTATAGGACACGCTAGTACGCCTTAGTAGAAAGAAGTTCTTTACTAAGCTAGATATTATTACGGCATTTAACCGAATTCGAATCGCCGTAGGATACGAGTATAAAACTACCTTTACTACGCGATACGGGTAGTTCGAATGCCTAGCTATGCCTTTTAGGCTATATAACGCCCTAAGTACCTTCTAGTCGGTAATTAATTACTTACTTCGTAAGTATTTAGATGACTTCTACTCGGCGTACCTTAACGACGTACTCGTGTTTAGCGATACCCTTAAAGAATATAAAGCCTACGTTCGGAAGGTTATTAAAAGGCTATAGAGTGCTAGCTTTAACATCGACATCGACAAATCGGAATTTTACGTCTAGGAGACTAAATACCTAGGCTTGATTATTAGCGTTAATAGTATCCGTATAGATCCTAATAAGGTCGCCGTAGTATAGGCCTAGGAAAAGCCTACCTATATTAAGGACGTATAATCCTTCCTTAGGTTTACTAACTTCTATAGGCGCTTCATCGAAAAGTTCTCTAAACTAGCCGCACCGCTGACTACCCTAACGTAAATAGTACCGCTTAATCCTAACCGTACGCCGGATAGTAAGGTGCCGGTAAAGACGCGGTATCTACTATTCGTATAGATAGATAAATGTTAACGTACGTTCGATAAAATGAAGCGGCATTTCACGACCGCGCTAGTACTAGCGTACTTTACGCCTAGACTAGAAACCATCCTAGAAACCGACGCCTCTAACTTCGTTATAGCTACTGTTCTCTCCTAGCGTGTCGACGGCGTCCTTCGTCTAGTCGTATTCCTATTAAAGAAGATGTCGCTAGCTAAGTATAACTACGACATCTACGATAAGGAACTTATAGCTATCGTTAAGGCTTTTAAGGAATAGCGACTAGAACTCGCGTTAGATGACGACGGACAGCCGGTTACTATCCTCTCTAATTATAAGAACCTAGAATACTTTATGTCTACTAAGGTTCTAAATCGACGACAGGCCCGCTAGGCCGAGTTCCTCTCGTAATTTAACTTTACTATCTCCTTCGTGTCTAGTAAGTCAAACTCTAAGGCTAACGCTCTTACGCGTCTCCCTTAAGACTAGCCGAAGGATAGTAAGGATCCGCGGTTACAATACTAGTACTAAACGATCCTTAAACCTAAGAACCTACTAGCTAAAGGCGCGTTGACTCTTAATACGTCGTCGCTTCTAGTACATACACTTAAAGCCGACTCTCTTCCGCTACTAGATTCTATCCGCGAACTATATCGTAGCTCCTTATCCTTCGGAAAGGAAGCTCGCGACACTATCGCTTAACTCGGAGCCGCTAGAACTCCGACCGGCGCTACTCTACCGCTATTAGTACGAATAAAGGTTAGCCGCTCTAATGCTCGCGTAGAGAACGGCATAATCTACGTACGTAACCGCTATAGCGGTTAGAGCCTCCTCGTCCCTAGCGAGGATAGTAGCGTAAATAATAGTAACGCGAGTAAGGTACGCTCTCGTATCTTTACCGCCTATTATTTATTATTTCCCTCTAGCTATCTAGGCTTAGCAAAAACGTACGAACTAGTAGCTCGTTAATTCTTCTAGCCGCGACTTACTAAGTTAGTAAGCCGTTTCCTTAGGAATTACCCTTACCGGAACGATAAGGCCGGAACCTAGTCCTACTAGAGACTTCTTAGGTTAATGCCCGTACTAGAAAGGCTATAGTCGGACATTACTATTGACTTCGTAGTCGAATTGCTACCTTCTAAGAGCCGTATAGACGGGGTAGTATACACTAACGTAATAATAGTTATAGACCGCCTTACGAAGGAAAGACATCTAATTCCTATACTATCTATAGAAGCTAACTACTACGTACGCATATTCCTTCGCTACGTATAGTTAAGACATAGCTTTCCGGATACTATCGTGTCTAATCGAGGTCGACAGTTCGTATCATCCCTCTAGTTACGCCTATATACTATGCTCGGCGTGTCTCGTAAACTATCTTCCTCCTTCTATCCCGAAACGGATAGGTAGTCTAAGAACACTAATAAGACAATAGAAACCTACCTTCGGTCCTATTGTTTATATGCCTAAGATAACTAGGTCGATTAGCTACCTCTCGCGGAGTTTGCTACTAATAACTACGTGTTAGAAAGTACTAGGGTTTCGCCCTTCTTCGCTAATATAGGACGTAACCCGCGCTTTACCGAGGCTAACCTATTACTCGAGCTTCCGCTACTACTAAGGTAGTAACTACTAGATACTAAAAAGGCTTACTAATTCGCTACTACTATATAGGACCTTTATAAGCACCTCCGGTAGTAGATAGCATTATTATAAGCTCGTTAAGCTAACGCGGCTAACCTCTACCGACGCCTAGGGCCGTCCTTCGTAGTTAGTAACTTAGTAGACATTAATACTAAGAACATTAAGACTTAGCGGCCTAGTAAGAAGCTCGACTATAAATAGATTAGACCGTACCCTATCGTTACTACGATGCCTAACGCCTATCGTATCGAGCTACCGAAATCGCTCTATATCGATAATATCTTCTACTCTAGCCTAATCCGCGCCGTACGCTTAGACCTACTACCTAGCTAAGCGCTAGCGTTACTACTACCCGTCGAGATCCTTCCTGATTCTAACGCCGAGAGTAACTATACCGAGTACATCGTCGATGAAGTACTTACTATACGTAGCCGTAAGAAACCCGGTAAGCCTACGGGCGGAGACAAGAGTAGGAGACTAAAGTAGTAGTATTTAGTAAGGTAGAAAGGATATAAGGAAGAAACTTAGGAGCCTACTAAGGACGTAATCAAGTATGCTACCGCCTCTATCGTAGACTTTTACTACAATTATCTAGAGGTGTCTATTCAAGTCGCCTTTAAGATACCGTAAGGCTAGATACCGAATAAGGAACGTCCTTCGGGGTAGTACTTAATCAGTAGCCTAGCTACCGGCCTATAGTACTCTCCCCTAGGTACTAGTAAGGGTTTACTCGAATCCTTACTAACTAACTATAGTATAGCTAGTCGTATAGCGCCTACGGATAGTATAGCTCTACTACGACGAACTACTCGAGCTACTACGAGGTAATAATAGTCGGCTTACGCCGGAGTAGCTTAGCCTATCTCGAACACTATTAACGCCTATAGTATACGTCTCCGCGGAGACGTAACTATATCTAATATAGTGACTCCTTCGTACGTTCCGGTTAGTTAACTATCGTCTAATATAGAGTAACGCGAGCCTACTCCTTTAGATAACCGTAGTGTTCGTAACTTACGATATACGAAGGACGGAGGTTTTCCGCCGAGTCCTCCCTTACGAGGGATATAGAAGCGTATATTACCCTTAGTTAGTTCTCGCGATACGGCTAGCCCGTCGGATAGAGTATCGCTCGTGTCGCCTCCGGAGGCGTATACGCTACCTCCTACGAGTAGAAATTATACCGGCGGTTAGGTTAAGGAGCTAGGCTCCGATACCGATAGATTATAAGGCTACGCTTCGGCTGTCTATGCCGCGTAGTTATAGATTAATGAGCGTATCTACGGCGGTAGAGCGCTATTACTAATACTAAGGCTCGAGGGTCCTCGCCTCTAAAGGGGGGGGATAGTGTTACGGATTGCCCTTCTACTACCGCCGTACCTCCGGTACGGAGTAGAGCCTAAGGCTACCGCTAACCGTTCCTATATATACGAGCTTCTCTTATACTCTCTTTTAGACTTCGTATATCAACTTGTCTAATACCGTATTCGGTCGCTTTTTATTTACTCTCTATACTTAGTTTTGACTTTACGTCTTATCTCGTTTAAACCGTAACAAATTTACTATACGCCGAGGAGTTCTCTAGCGATAGATTATATACCTAAAGTCTTATTATCCTACCTATACTAATGTCCGCATTGATTAAGAAGCACTTAGCTAGCTTCTAGAGGATGTATTAGTCTTTAATAATGTACTATACGAAACCTACGAGGATCTTAGTATATAGGTACTAGCTAGTAGATTTAATGCTAGCCCTAATAATAATCGTACTAAAGACATCCCTAGATTAGAGCGTATCGCCTTCCCTAATCTTATACCTAATGCTCGCGCTGTTTAGGAATTAAAAAACCGCCTTAAACAGGCTCGTTAACGCCGACAAAAGAAGCGTATAGAGGTAGAGGCTACTAGATATAAGCCTAATCCTATACCTCGTAACCCTCTCGACGCGCCGTATATCGACGAGCTATCGGATCTAGTTAATAAGCCTAATAATCAGCTAGAGCAAATTAGTACTAGTAACGTCTTATAACTATCTAAGCTACCTTATCTTATATTTCCTATAGTTAACGAAGTTCCTATCTCTAAATTCGATAGATCTAGACTATTGCTCTTACTCGTATTCCCTAGCCTCTTTCCGGATAGACTTACTAAATATAACGATAGCCGTAACCGCGAAGTTCTATTTAAGCGCTAGGTATAGCACCTTCTTAAGTATAAGGACGGCCGTTTTATATCCTATACCCGCTTCCTATACTACGTGTTTAATATAATAGTACGTACTTAGGTCCGCGGCTACTTATCGTTCTACGTTAATAAGTATAAGGAGAAGCTTAGTCGTCTAATTACTAAGGAAGACATCGTTAGTTAGCTTAATAACTAAACTACTCCTAAAGTATAGAAGTTTGTTAAGTCTATATTTAGTATTAGTACAAACATACGTAGTACTCCTACCTATTAGTTATAGAAGCGTCGGCACCTTAATACTATAGTACGATTTAGAGGCAAGCTAGATATCTTTAGTACCTTTAGCCCTACTAACGTATAATAGGAATCCTTAGCTTAGCACATACTAAACTACGAGCAATAGAAGAGACTTAGTAAGTAGGATCGAGAGCGTTTAGCTATAAAGAATCTAAGAGAGAATCTATAGATTACTACTATACACTTTAACCGCTACTTCAAGATAATACTTAAGACTATCCTAATTCTAAAGTTCAACGTTGTTAATTATTAGTATCGATATAAGTTTTAGGCCCGTAGTAGCGTCTACGCCTACTACTTCCTCTAGTACGACCTACTACATTTCGACAACCTTCCTAGTAGTATAGAATAGCGTATCGCTATATATATATAGTAGGGACTTCATATTATAGCGATAAGCCTAGAGCCTAGTCGTAGAGCACTACTAAAGGAAGCGCTAACCGCGATCTAATTTAGTATAGCTAAGCTACGTAACAATATACAAGTCGCTTCCGATATTATTCATCGTATCTAGGGCTACGATTATAAGGCTACACAACTACCCCGCCCTACTTACTACCTTCGTAGAAACAAGGAAACTCTATAACTAGATTATCGCTTCTATTTCCCTCGGCTTATACGTAATGTAGCGTAACTGTTATAAGAGCGTAGTCGAAAGTTTCTCGCTTTTCTACCCGCTATAAACTACTAATAGCTAAACGGGTAGTACTATATCATTATTATAGTATAGAGAGCTAACATCGATTTCAGCCCTTACGTTATAATCCGTAGCGTCCTTAAGTATATTACTAAGTATACTAGGAAGGATAAAGTTAAGAGTCTAGCTCTAGTCGAATTAATAAAGGCTATTTTTCCTAAACTTAACTAGAATAAGCCGTTTCTGTCTTTTATACAAAAGACTCTTAATAAACAGCTAGGAGAACGTAACTAGTCTGCCTAGGAAGTCGCATTTCTTAACCTTAGTATAGAATTAATAAAGAGCTCTCGTACTATAGTATCGCTTAATGTACGCCCTAAGTTCTAGTAAACTACCCTCCTCGAATTAGACAACGACGACGATAAGGTAGAAATAGCGCTCGATCTCGATGTCTAGCGTAATGTCGTAGTAGCTACTTAGTCCGCGGTAGCCTAGCCCGTAGTAGTATACGAGGTAGTAGTATACGAGGTAGTAGTACATAACGTAGCATCTAAAGCTCCTACCCGTCTACGGAGATCTCTAGGCAGAACTATTGTCGAGAAGTACTAGTAGAGAGATCCGACCGATAAGCGCGTTACGCTCTTTAAATATACTAGCGAGTAGAACCTTTAGTACTAGCTATACCGCCGCATTTAAAATGTCGATAGACACCGTGTTATCTACTATATTCCGCGGTACAAAGCTACTAAGCCTAAGCAGCTTAATAACTTTTGCCGCGTTAAGCTTATGCTTTAGTACCCGTTTCGAGAATTCCCTATCTATAACGATAAGAATCCGTATAAAGTTAACGGTTAACAATTCACATCCTAGATTAATGTATATCGCTACTATTAAGCTATATACCGTCCTACTTACTAAGATGATTACTACGGTGATCTACCCGAAGAAGGCTAGCCTATACTAGACGACCCTCTAGAGGAACTTAGCGAAGTCCTCCGTAAACTCTAGCCTATTAGATATTAGGCCTTAATCGGTCTACTATCTTAACTTAGCTAGGCTGTTCTTAATAATGATCCTAACAATATTAGCTACCGTATTACCGATAAGGACGCTAACTAGAATGATCGTATTAGTAAGTATTGTTATAAGCTACCTTAGCTTTATAACCGTAGTATACCTATAGAGTACTAGAAGAATCTCCGTAAAGAAAACCCTATTACTCTAGATATTAATTCACGATCAATAAATCAAGTCAACAACCTAAAGAGATACTAGCGTTAGGTATACGATCTTATGCTTACCTATTACGACGACAAGTTAAATAGTAGACCTACTTAGTAGCTCTTAGTTAATCTTAATAGTCAAGCTAGTTCTAGGAAATCCTACTTAGTCGAGCTTATATTATCTCATTTATAGAGCGCTACTACGGTTTCTAACAATAGCAAAGGAGGTAATTTAGTCCTCCGTATAGCTCCTACCGGTATAGCTACTTTCAATGTCGACGGTTAGACCATTTATACTACTCTAAGCCTTAATGTTAGTAGTAAATTAAGCCTACTTATAGATAGACAGTATACAGTTCTAGCCGCTACCTAGGGCGCTATAGAATACCTTATCCTAGATAAGAAATCCATAATTAGTCTTAAGGTCCTCTACTAGATTAACTAACGCCTTAAAGATATCTTAGGTAATAAGAACGACTAGTTTAGCGGTATAAACATTATTATATATAGTGATTTCTTCTAACTTCTACCTATAATAGAGAAGCCTCTCTACTATAGCGAGCCTAAAACCATCGATAAGATTAAAGGATTTAATACATATAGAGTATTCAACACTACTATCGTCCTTTACTCTAACATTTAATAGTAGGGTAAGGATCTAAAGTAGGTCGCTTTCCGTAACGCTCTCTATACCATCCGTACTAACACTATTTAGCGTAAGTACTAGTTAACTCTTATTACCCGTACGAAAGGAAAGCTATCTTAGGCTAAAATCAGCTCCTTTAATAATGCTACCCGAATTTACTTTACTAACAAGAATGTAGACGGCTATAACTATACGAAGCTCCGCGATATTAGACATATAGTGTTGCCTATTATTATAATCTACGACAGCCCTCGGTCTGCTTCTATTAATCCTAACAAAGCTTAAGGTCTTTAGCTAATCCTTCTAGTCGTAATTAGTGCTCGTATTATGCTCCTTACAAACTACTAGACTAAGTAAGGCCTTATAAACGGACGTATTAGTACGCTTATCGACATCGTATAGTATAAGGAGACCGAGCTTCTACGGAATATAATGCCTACTTTTATGCTTATCGCTTTTAAGGACGTCGGCGCTTTAGTACCTAAGTTAGTACTATTCCCTTACTACTAAGGTATAAAAGTTATTCCTGTCTTTCCTGTCCGCCGAGAGTTTAGAGTAGACAAAGCTAATAGCTACCGTATTTAATTCCCTCTTTCTCTATCCTACGCATTAACTATTTATAAAGCCTAAGGCGCTAGTCTAGATGAGGTTGTATTAAATATAAACTATTAGGAATTTAACCTTAGCCTTAAGTACGTCGCTCTCTCTCGTAGCAAGACACTAGATAGAGTAATGTTTAAGGAGCCCTTCTCTTTCGAAGCGATGCGTAAGCTTAAATAGGGAGTACTTATAGTAATACGTAATGTAGACACTAAGCGCCGAGCTAAGTAGATTCTTCCTAATCCTCCGGCTAGTCTAGCTCGTACTTAAGCTATACTATTATCTCGCTACGTTACCTCTATATAGATGCTTAGCTCCGGATTCGAGTAGTTAATGCTAGATACTAAGGACAAGGGCCTCGAGGACTTACTTAATCGTTAACAGCTACTTAAGGATAAGTATAGTAAGTAGTATAGCGGTAATACTAATACTATAGATCTCGACTTACTAGGCTTTAGCGACATAGGCCTACTACTACGTCCTTTAGTACTAGAGCCTAGCATAAATACTACTATCCGTACCGCGGTTACTCGCGTCCGTAACCTACTTAGTCGTACAATAGTTCTAAGATTTACTAGTAGAGTAATTCGTAATAATGCTAGCGACGACTTTATTATAGGTAAGGACGTACCGAACGTAGAGAGGGAGGAATTCTTTATAGCTAGCGCTCTTTTAGAATCTAGTAATCCGATAGTAGGACCTACTCCTCGGATCTAGGAGGATACTACGAACATAGTCGTAAACAACAACGCTACTAGTAACAACACTATCGGTAGCCGTAAGAATTAGTAGGAGATTAAAGCTCGTCTGAATTAGATAGCTTAGGACCTACCTACTACTAGGGAGGCTCTACGAGGTAGCGCTTTACTTAGTAAGGAGGACATACTCGACGATAATAGAGGCTTAGATAATAGAGACTTAGATAGAGATAATAGAGGCTTAGATAGAGATAAAGATAATGCTATAGACTAGTAGGCCGATAAGCTGCCTCTAACATATATAAGGAGTAGATAAGGAGCTAGCTCTAAGTACTCTAATCGATCGATGAATTTCTTACTAAAATTTCTAAACCGGAATCTAAATTAAAGCCTAATCTTCAATTTAATACTAACATTAAAGCTAAACCTTTACATTAAAGCTAAAGCTTAGCGCTTACTTTGCTTCTTAACTTCTTAGCGAAATAGTATAGCTAGAAAAAGCTCCTATACTTTACTTTACTTTATATCTTACCTACGGGGAAGCTAGCCCTATACGACTACCTAGATTAAAGCTAAAGCTTTATTTGATTAGCTAGATTAAAGCCTAATCTTTCGTATTAAAGGGAAAGCTTCTAATTATAGAAAATTCATAATAGGTAAAGTTCCTAAGTTATAGGATAAGTATTATAGTTTCTTCCCTCCCTCTCTTTCTTCCTTACCTTCTATATCTAGAAGGCTACTAGGACGCTCGTACTACTACCCCGGTCTCGATCTATCCCGCTATCTACTACGTATACCGCGCCTCCGTAGTAACAATAATAATAACAAGTAGTAGTAGTAGTAGCAACCCGAAACAATAGTAGCTCCTATATTCTTATTCGGCTAGTTATAACCCGCTATATCTCGTCTCCCTACCTATTAGGTACGCTAGCTACTACCGTACTAGGCTACTAGTCCTCCTCGTACCCGTACCGTAGCCGCGACGTAAGATACCTACTTTAACACTTTACCTACTTTATCTACTTTATTTGCTAATATAGCTTTCTAGCCTTAACGTAGCCCGTACCGCCGCCGCCGACGCCGCTAACCTAGCGTAGTAGTAGTAGTAATTGCTATAGTATTAGTAGTAGTAGTAACAGTAGTAGGTATAGGCCGCCTAGCGGCTCTAATTTTTTATATTTATCTTACGGGTTGCCCGTAACGCTAGTCGCGCTCTACGCGGTAGATAAGAGGCCGCCGCCGCCCGCTCCGCCCGCTCCGCCCTCGCCCGCGCCTAGAAGTAGTAGTAGTAGTAGTAGTAATAGTAGTACGACGACGACGACGAATATAAGCCGCTCTCCGCGCTTATCGATAACTACGCTACCGAGGAGGAACCCCGTAGCTTTAAG
>MWSQ01001904.1:0-62384 GCA_002116395.1 Ramularia endophylla | reverse complement strand
AGGGGCCGTATACTTCGAGTGGATTGTTGATTATAACACAAACTAGTTGGTGTCAGAAATGCGAATAATCGATGCGTTTACTTGGTGATTATTAGGCTCTCGGCCAGACCGGCTGTGTAATAGCCCTTCCTCGCCGGCCCAATCGAAGTCTTTCCATCCAGGTAGTGCTACGCTAGAAACTCTAATCTGCCCAAATAACACACTTGAAAGTGTGTTATCTTGGGGCTTTAGAGTTTCTAGCGCGAAAGCAGAAGTTTGTGACTTTGTGTGTTATTTCGAATAACCCTCTTTGTGAGTTATAATCAACAATCCACTCGAAGTATACGGCCCCTAAAAGAGGCGCTGCCACGCTGGCCGATGGCTGATGGCTGATGGCCGAACTGCAGGGCAGCGATTTTCAGTGCCGAGTAGCCGTAAATGTCATCGTCTTCACATTGATGGTCAGGCCTCTCATCAGGAGGATATTGGGCGAGTCGAATGAAATTTGGCAGTAGTTGGTCCTAGCAGCGGCCGTTGAAAGATGGATCTTTGCATTTCGGTACCCCGGGGTACGCTGACGATGTAAAGCTAAGTTTTGCCACCCGGTCCGCGCCGGCGGCTGTCCCATAGGCGATGCTAGGTAGTATAGCCAAGGTACTGTAGATTTCTAGGTACGCTCGAGGCACAGAGATGTGGTGATGAGCGAGAGTGACTGCTGGCAACGCTGGAAACTAATGAATGCCATTGAGAGGTCACTGCGCAATCCTACCTTGAGCTTGCCTTGGCGACTTCTGCCTGACTTCATCTCAAGCTTTAATAATTGCAATGTGTAGCACAACTGTCGCGCGGGATCTACAACTACGATGAGGAGGGGGCCTCTGTTACCACTGCAGACGATCGCATTGGCATTGCTAATGGAAACTTCCATGCCAAGCATACCCCTTTCTAACAGCGTCTCGACGCATCGGCGTAGGACGCGACATCCAAAGGCCCGCAGACTAGTAGGGTATACGGTCAACACAGCGGAGAGGGACAGGCAAAGGCTACAAGTCCGCTGCTAGGAGAAATTTACTCCGATGCATCAAGACGCTGTAGCGAGCTGTTGGATCTCTCATGGAAATTTTTCTCATACTACTCGGTACTGGTACATAAGCATTCATCTTGCAAGTACACTCAGTTATCCATCCCGTGAAGCGCATCACCAAAAGCATCGTCCATACCGCCTCCGAAATCAATCAAACCGTCCCCGTCCTCCAAGTTCGTCAAGTCACCAAATGTATCATTAAACATGTTTTCACCCGCCTCACCTCCAACAGCCATCCCGCTTTGGGCAGCGCTGGCGCCTTGCGTCGTGGTAGGCTGGGCTTGCTGTGGCGCTTGCTGAGTTGTAGGCATTGACGGAGCGGTGGCTGGTGCATCATTGGCCGCCGGTGGTGCTGAAGTGGACGCTGAGCTCTGTGCCTCGGCTGCTCGCGCGGGAGGTGCGGTGTTGCCACCACTGAGGCCACCAATGTTGGTCGTGTCATCAAAGTCGCCCATGACCATATCCTGCATCAGCACGTCGTCGCCCATGTCGAGGTCTGGCATATCGCCAATGTTACCGCCTGAAGCTTGCTCAGGCTGTGTTTGAGTTGGAGGCTGCTGGTTCTGCACTTGTTGTGGTTGAGATGGCATGGCAGTCTGCGTGCTCGCCATGGGGTCCTCGTGGTATGTGGTCGGTTCCGATACTGAACTATGAGGAGCCGCACTGTACGTCTGTACTTGTTGCTGCTGAGTGCCGCTCCTCAAACTGTCCACGGCATTGCCTTGTACCTGAGGCTCAGGCGGCTGCTCCACCACAGGTCGCTTTCTTTCTTGCAAGCCGCCTTTTGTGACGCGATTTGCTTCTTCATGAGACGCAATTCTGACCTTCAGCATGTTCTCCACCTCCTTGACAACATCGTCGACCCTCTCTTTCCCTGCTGCTGCATCCTCCGCAGCAGGCGCCTCCAGTCGATAGGCAGGCACAGCATCTTCGTGCCCTTCCCATGTTGCCAGTCTGAGACGCTTCTCTGCCTGTGTCAAAGACTTGACCCTCTTCCAATCCTGCATCTTGGCCGCATGCTCTGCCTTCATACGCTCAATCTCCGCTCTTCCTTCTTCCAAATGCTTCTCCACACGTTGATTGAACTCATCCACCTTATCCCGCCCGATGTTTGTGAAGGGCTGCACTTCTTTCGCCTTGACTGGTTTCTCGCCCGCCGAATCCGCAAATCCCATGTCAGGTGGCTCCAGAATACCATCCGTCAACCCCTTTAGCTCACCCATCAAGCCTAGACCTAGATCGGTAGGCACGATTTGGTGAGAAGCATATGGCGACGAGAAGACTTGCTCCATCCACTGGTGATGCTGGGTGTATCTCACCATGCTGATGTCGCGCTGTGTCAGGTGGTCAAAGAAGTCGCCAAGCGCGGTGTCTTCCTCGGTCTCGATGCTAGTGTCTGGCCCGCCATCACTGGAACCTGGCATTGCGCGCGCAACTGGCCCGTCAAGACGCGGCTTCTTCGCTTCTCGGGGGTTGCCTGCTTGTTGAGGGTAGTGCGATTGGGCGAAGCGGTTCTGATTCACCTGCATGGCTGCGAGTGTGTTGTTGTACTGTCCCTGTTGCTGTTGCTGAGCTTGCGAACTTCCGGGGAGGTGCACTTGCGGCCAATGCTCGCGATCGTGCAGCATGAATTCTCGACGCTCAATCCTGCCCAAACTCTCCAGCCACCGTCGCTGGGCAACCGTCTGCTGCAAGTGTGGAGTGATGGGAAACTGATTCGCGGGCATCCATCTGCTGTGATCCGCCTGATGATAGTGCACCAGCCAGAGTGACGGGTCTGGAGGCGGCGCATTAATCGATGGGTTCTTAGCCACGAAATGGTAACGTGTTCGCGCGCGCTGGCTCATCTGGTCGTGGCCCGGTCGGTAACCTAAGTGATGAACGCGCATCTCGATCTGGTACCCGCCATAATCGTGCCGCATTACCTGCTCCATATCTCCCCACGCGTAACCATCTGAGGGATATGGATGTTCTGTCCTGTCCTGGTGCAGCCATTCCAGCCACAGTTGACCATCGTTGGGCGCTATGAGATACTGCCATGACATGGGCGCAATCTGTTTGACGATCGAAGGCGCGTCGAGCAGGTAGCGATATGCCTGCTCGACGCCGAATGAGGCGACATGAGGATAGCGATGCGCGGAGATCAAATGCAGATGGGGTTGGAGTTGTGTTGCGACTCCTTGCAACCTGAGAGCGCGTGTTAGTGAGGCAGTGGATGGTGTAGGGCATGTCGTCCTTACGGGCTTTGCATGTTGACGGTAACGCGACGGCGGAGATACAATGCGATAGAGGGGCAGGCGCGAGTTATTCACTTCGCTCAATGGCTGGCATGTGAAGTTCAACAAGCTCGTCGCGTCGAAAGTCGGCTACGTCCGAGACTCCTCCGATTTTTGCTCACATGCCAAGAATCCATGGATGAGGATTCATCTCACCTTCTACTACACCACTCCCTGGCGACGCTGGTCTATGAAGTGAGGTATCGGTCGGCCAAGCGTGACTGCTTGACTGCAGCTGTAGGGCCAACAAAGGCCGATATGTTGCAAGTAGAGCGTACTTACCTAGATAGATTCAGATGGTGATATGGCAGCAGTTGGCCACGATGCTTGTACAATTATGTGGTGTTGGTCCAGGTCGTTTCATTAGAAAAGCTTTGAATTTCGAATGCATAGACTATAGGTATCGTGTTCGATACTTGACCTATAGGAACACCTTAACTAGAGAATGTTCATAGCAACGCAGTACCAACACACGCACCATGCTACCGTCGCATATGGTCTCCGTCACTACCCCAACCCTAACCCTAAACAGAGGGCTCTCCTCCACGAAACTCGTAAGCTACGAGGTAACCTTAAGTCGAGCTCTATCCGGCCTTACCTCGCGCTTGCTACGGCACAAGCTCTTCTTTCTCTCCTGCACTTGCTCTCACGAACAACATCATGTTTACGATCAACACTGAGACTCCAGCGCTTTTTCTTTCTTATCCTCCTTGGCGTATGTCTCGTCTGTTCGGCTGCGGATGACATTTCTGAAGCCAGAGGGCGACACGTGCCAAGATATTGTGCGAAGTGTGGGAGCTGCGTACGATCATTGCTTTTGGAGGTAAGCGTGAAGGTAAGTGTCAGCGATGTACCAGCCAACAACAAAGTTGGGAGCTTTGCGTAGGCCTGCAGATCTTCGGAAGCAACACATATTCACTCACTCAAATTCACCTTCACCTCTACATCAGCTTGATTTCAATAATCAGTCATGGCTACCACAATGCTTCACGGCCTGTACGACCTAGACAGGTCAATATTTGGCACAGAGTCAACCTACCCATGGACAGCAATCATCACTCTGGCAGTCATCGGTTGGGTTGTGTCGTGGTACACCAAACCTGTCTCCGAGTTCCCTGTGATCAATGATGGCAAGAACTCATGGACGTCCGTCGGAGCGAAAAAGGAATATGTTAAGAATGCAAAGGGCCTGCTAGCAGAAGGTCATCGCAAGGTCAGAACTAATCCTCAGAGACACTACCGAATTCCACTGATAAACTAGTAGTTCTCCGGGCCCTTCACCTTGAGGTCAGACCATGGAGATGTTATCATGCTTCCGCCGGAGTACATTGACGCTGTAAACGATCAACATAACATGTCTTTTCCAGACTACGCAAAAGTGGTATGACTCTCGTTACCGAGATGGGCAGAGACTTGTTGACAAGAGAATTTTCAGGAGTACCTGGGACAGTACAATACATTTCGGACATTCAAACCACCATTTACGGGCTTGATTGAAGAAGCTGTGATGAAGGGGCTAACCCGCAGCTTGCGTAAGTTTAACCGTCATGAGCCCAGTTTGGAACGCCTCGGCTGACATACAAGCAGCAAAATTCACGAAACATCTGTCCTTGCAGATGGCCGAGAACTTGGAGACTACATGGGGTAGCTCGTCAGAATGGCAAGATGTTGATCTTAAGAAAGACGTCTTGAATTGGGTAGCTCGTCTTTCCTCGAGGATCTTCCTGGGTGAAGACTGGACCACGAACAAGGAATGGATACGGGTATCTATCGACTATACCACCGACACGTTCAAAGCCATCGCCATCTGCCGATTGTTTCCCAATTTGATCCAATGGTTGGCTGTGCAGTGGCTCCCGCTTTGTCGCAAAGTGAGACGTGACTACAGCACTTGCGATCGACTCCTCGCTCCTGTATTCAAAGCAAGGAATGAAGAGATCAAGTCAGCTGAGCGGGAAGGCAGGAAGCCCATCCTCCCGGATGACTCGATCGAGTGGTTTCGAAACTCCGCCAGAGGAAGAAAATACAATCAGCTGGATGTGCAGATTTCGCTTCAAGTAGCAGCGATCCACACCACAAGCGATCTACTCACACAAGCGGTGTTGAATTTATGTGCACACCCAGAAATGTTGGAGCCGCTCAGAGAAGAAGCTCTGAGTGTGCTAAAACAGCATGGCTGGCAAAAGATGGCCCTTACAGAGCTGCGTCTTCTGGACAGTTTTTTCAAGGAGACGCAACGTATGAAGCCGATTTCCATGGGTGAGTGAAGAACCATGTCCTGTCATATACATGATAAGTCATTAACAATATCAGCGAGCATGCACCGAAAGGCAACAGCGAACGTCACTCTTCCCAATGGCGTTATCATCAAGAAAGGAGAAATGACCGGCATATCGTCCCACAACATGTGGTCGCCACATGTCTACGAGGATCCAGAGAAGTTTGACGGCTACCGCTTTCTGGAACGTCGAAAGATTCCAGGTCTTGAAATGAAGAGCCAGCTGGTCTCTACAAGCAACGATCATTTGGGCTTCTCGCACGGCAAACACGCATGTCCTGGTCGCTTCTTCGCTGCGAATGAAGTGAAGATCGCGATGGTGCATTTGATCCTCAAGTACGACATGAAAATTAGCGACCCAGCTTTAGCTCAGTGGAAGTCTTACGGCGTTCACCTCTTCACGAATCCTGAAGGGAAGATAAGCGTTCGGGCGAGGAAGCCGGAGATTGATTTGGAGGAATTGGCGAGAGATTTGTAGTCGAGAAGCATATCGACAGAGATAGAAGCCTGCAGAACTTCACGCCTTCTCCAGGACCAGGATTGTGGACTGCAGCCCAAGCAAACCATCAATGCTGAGCACACTCCCGTTGGTCTGCCATTCTCCCTCGCCCCACAAAATGTCTTGAATCGAAGCAGCTTTGTGTCCTGCTGGTAGTATAACATCAACGGAACCACTGACATCTCCGTAGTTCAAGTTGACTAACATGAAGAGGATTTGCTGCTCGGAAATCCAGACGGTTGCGTCAATTCGGGTTCCACCGACGACATCCAGCTCACTGCTCCGGGGCTGTCCAATCAGGAAGCCAGCTATCAGCTCGCTGGTGAGTACCGCGGCAAGTCGCCCAGTAACGCTCGATATCTCCTCCGTGGTCGGAAAGTCCCACATCACAATGCCTTTGGCACCGTGGTTAATGGGGAGAACAGTCATCACAACCTCTTCTGCCGCTGTGGGATAGCGAGTCCAGAACGTCTCATTTCCGAAGGCTTGAGGAGCACTCCAATGTGTCTTTTGCCAGCCTATGATGTCGTCGAGGCGAGCGAAATGGTCTAGACGATCGGAGATGTCTTCGAAGACTCCGTGACAGTCGTCGCAGCCGCCTACAACAGTCAGTTTGTCTTTATGAGAACTCAGATTGCACTTACAGCAGCCATACGTAGCGTTGCAAGCAGTGTCATAGACGTTCGACCAGGATGTATTGGTGGATATGGGATATACGTCCGACAGGATGATTTCTCCTCCTGAAGCATAATCCGAATAGTAGAAATCATAGCAGTTTAGGGCCAGAGAGACTGGGTGATATGGATCCATGGACTTGATGGTCTCATACCCAATGCGAGTCGAATTGATGGGGTTGGATTTTCCATCTGGTTCATCAGCGAGATACCAGGTGAGTATCGTGGGTTGACTCTTCAGCCTCTCGATCTGGTCAATCATGGTCGTCAAGTTGGTTGGATCCCAGCGAACATCGTATTGGAAGAACAGTCCGAGTTCAGCAGCTCTGTCAAGGTACGGCTCGAACTCGTTCCACGGGTAGGGAGTATCTCCAAGATCTCCCGTAGGCACTATATGGATCATGTTGTAGCCCATCGCTGCAAATTCGTCCAAGGTGCTGACGTTGGCATACCAGTAGAGACTCCACTGTACGTAATATGTATATGGGAATATCGAAGTCCAAGCACTGTCCTCTGACCTTTTGTAGGCCATGCCGCCGTAGTGATTGTCGATTCTCGCAGCTGTACCGTTCCCCACAAGGGCAGGGAGTTTGGATAACAAGGTAGACGCTTGAAATGTAGCATTGTTAACACAGCTTGTCGCAGTAGCAGTGATGCTGTACGGTTGGGAACGGGCTGGTATTGTCGAGAGGTTGAAAGGTATTTCTACCAACTTTCCCATCTCAATCGTCACTGGATTGGCCAAAAGACTTCCATCCAGGAGTATGTCTACCAGGACCTTGGAGATTTCTCCAGATGCACCAGCGTTTGACCAAGCATAGAAGGGTTTCCCAACAATGTCAGACACAGAAGCACTAATCAGGAACGATCCTTCTACATCATCTTCGAGGTAGATGCTCATACGAGGATCCAGCCTAAAGTCGAACAGAGGGACATTGGATTTCGCTGGTTCCAAGAACTGCCCGCCCGGATTGAAGGACTCATTGCTTGAAGAACACGTCAGACGAGCGTCTCGTTTGTGAGTGTATGCATATGGTCTTACGTTGCCCTATATGCTTTCCCACACCAGATGTCTACGCTTGGCGGATTATTGAATTGGGCCCTTGCAATCTCAAGGAGAGCAAGGCATGACAGCAGAGCGGCTAACATGCTGCAGAATCAAAGAGATGATGAATTCATCGAGGAACGAGTCTCCATGACAGTGGTGTGAGGAGCATAGCTTTCAATGGCACTGTAGCATTGAGGAGTCAGTCGATGGTACATTGATGATGTTCCTGTGTTCGGCACTTGCTGTTGCGATAGGCCTCCTCGGCCGATGACGGCCCGGTTGCCGCGGGCAAGCGGGTGAATGACTTCCGTTTCGATTTGATGACGCCAGGCACAAGGTGATGCCTATCTCATCAAAGTTTGACGAATTTGACCGCTTCTTCGTAGACAGTTCATCCCACCTTGAGCGTGTGGAAGCTATACTCGGAGTGCTCAAAATCCCAAAGCAATGCAATGCTTGGCCAGGGCATCTGGAGAGATGTTTGGAAAGAGCAGACGGGATCGGAAAGAGCAGATCAACCACCCCTCGGCCTTGGCTAAAGCAAAGACTACAACTCGGCTTCGTGGTGTCTAGCATGATTGACAACTTCGCAGACGAGCGTCGTTCCACAAGCTGTGTGAGATTGAAAAGACCGTCTCTTGACTTCGGATCAAAGTTCTTCCGATGAAGTGTCTGTCCTGAGTCACTCTACTGGGCGTCCAACCTCAGCCACTTGAACATCTTTTGAAATCAACGCACTCTCTCACTCGACTGCCCTCCCTCATTGCACGCACAACTTTGCAATGACTCTCGACGGTCTACCCACCGAGCTCCTGAGCCACATCTGCGCTTTTAACACAACCAAAGTCACTCCTACACCCATTCCGCCTTATTGACCGCTGATGTCGATTCGCTGCAAACGTTGTACTATTCCAACGCATCACGCTAGAGGCCTTCATCCCCAAAGAGACGTGGAGAGCTTTCATCGCAGGACTGGCCAGTTTTCTGGATAACATCGGCCCAAACCAAATCCGCAAAATTGAAGTCAAAGATGCAACCTTCACACATCTCTCATTCTGCACAAGCATTCATCCTCTGAGTAAAGACATCCTTGCATTTCAAGATGTTTCACACACTGCGGACAAAATGGAAAAGTATTCACTTCAGGGGCTTTCGCGGCGACTTTAGCATCCCAATCAATATCCCCTGGCATGCTACAGTGGCAGCCGCCGACTTGGCCCCAGCCTACGGAGCAGCGTTTTCCGCAGCGCGAGCAGAAAGGGTAGGTGTTGTCATTGTTGAAAGTCCATATTTTTCTTGTTCTCGATGGATGTTTCGTTGTTGGTAGAAGTAGCGACAAGGAGGTGGTGATCAATTGTGAGACGGCGGGTAGCTCTCTTCGTACGTTGAGTCCATTTTGGTAGCTGGAGAGTTTTGCGCTGACCTCTGAGGCTTAGATGTATTTGTTAGCAATGTTGAAGCAGGCAGGGATACGGAACTTGTACTGTTGCAGATGTGGAGCGAGGTGGTCGCGAGGAGAAGGTAAGTGAGGACGGCAGAACAGGGGATGTGTATGTGCACTCGTTTCCGTATTCCATAAGTCCAACGTACTCAGGGTCATTTGTACCACACCCACCCAACGAAGCAAACATACCAATCCTCTCCAGAGCTGTCAAGATGAGCATTATCCGCAGATTTTGCTCACTCGACGTCGTCTCTGTGCTGTGTAATAAGCGGCTCTGGTAACGCAAAGACTTTTGATGGTTGCAAAAGCAACGATCGTCTCGAGAGAGCATTCTTAAGTTGTTCTGCACAAGCTCAATAGCAAGTTCCCTAACTGAATAATTCTCATCTTGACAGCTATGATCCTCTCCACGTGCGGTGGATATCACGCATCCCAATCATTCAGCTTTCTTCTACAGCCACGCTCCATGCACTGATTCTGCGTATTGGCTTTCCAAACGTACATATAGATGGTCCACAACGCTGATACTTATACGGACCACTCTCGAACAACCCTAAAGAATATATTTGAACAGGAAGATGTGAAACAAAACACGCGATCAGCAAGACTCCAAATCTCTCACAAAATCATCACAAATGCCACTCCACATTTCCTTCTTCCCACTCGCAAGAACAAGCCCCAACCTGGCCCCAACCAACTTCATAGCACTTCCCACAACGCTCACAGAAGGGAAAAGCATCTTCTACGTCCATACCCCCGACTTTCTTGACGACGGTGACTTCCCAGTCCCACTCGACAGACACGCCGTCAGTTGCTTCGCAAGGGCATCCTCCTATTTGCTCCCATTCAGCTTCTACGCACTTCCCACAATGCGGACAACAGGGGAAAGCGTCTCCGTGATCATAGCTCCACCTTTTCTCATCAACGATATCGAAGCTATCCACAGAATCGGTTCCAGGAAATGTTGGCGAGGAAGAGGACTTTACATCCGAGTCCATAGTTGGTAGTGGCGTACAATCCAGATTATGAGTCCGCGGCATTGGAGAACTTTGTGCTGAACCCCTGTAAACATCCGTCAGTATGATGGGCAGTCTACAATGCATGGATTGCTAGGAGCTGGAAGCTCACATTGTTGCGATATGTTAGGTTTGAGTAAAAGAGAAGAAGCAATGTTAGATAAAGAGAAGCAGCAAAGAGGTATATGAACTACAATCCAAATTACCATATTCCATGAAACAGCACCTGACATCCCTATCTTACCCTCCAAGCAAACACACTACACCCTGCACGAGACTGCACTGCAGGCGTATACATCAGCAAAACACAATAACAGAACCAGAAGGTAAACCTGACATTCCCTCAAAAAATCTCCCCGGGTGCTTTCTTTTCGTCAAACAGTCATGAACCGCCATCATAATCCAAATCACATCCTCCCACTCCCCAACTCCCCCTCCGCCTCAAAAATCAAAAACCACACCAAAACATCATCCACTCTCTCAACTTCTCCTCTTCTTCCCTCTCCTCTTCCCTCTCCCTCCCCTCTTCCCCCTCCTCATCATGCGCAGCAGCAAGCACCTTCCAATCCCCACAACAACCCGGACAAAAAGGAAACGCAGCCACATATTCAAACTCCTCCGCCTTGCAAGCCTTGCTCTCAATCTTCACCATAGTCGAGTCTTCAATTACGTGAAATTCTTCTCGAGACGAGGCTACTCCAAGTGACATCTTGGGAGTAGGTACCAGAGTCACCGTTTGCAACTTCTCGGTCATCAAAAGAGGAGGTTCAGCATCACTAGGATCTGGCTGTCCCATTGCGTGAGCTTGAGTACTTTGTGTCGTCCCCCTGAAACTCTCCATATTAGCAGTGAGCAACAAGATCCGAAAGACAAGAACTCACATGGAAACGTCGCAATGTGCTGTGTCGACGAAATCAATCAGCAAACGGAAGATGCAAAAAAGAAACGGAGCATCAAGAGACACCGATCATCATCGTCACGATTCTTACCACACAATTCGACTCTGTACACCCCCTCATGATCACCACTGTCCCACCCCAGCCCGACATCCCAGCAAACATCTCCCCTTCCCCCCTCTTCCCTTGCTACCCCACCCAATTCTCCCTAAGCACCCCCCTCTTCCCAAAACCATCATACTCAACCCACCCCACCTTCCTCCTCCTCCCTCCTCCCTCCACAAACCTCCCAGGATTAACAATATGACATCCCTCAAAAGTCAAACAAAACCCCTGCGCCTCCGAATCTCCAAGTATCAACGTATTAGGCAACGGATACAAACCCAGAGAACTAGGAGCGTAATCCCACAACTGCGGTCTCACCGTCATCGGGTGCGGACTCAAAGTGCTTTGAGGTAACAGTGAGAGGACCAAACGTTTCGCTTCGGAGAGGGTATGAGGTTCGGAATCGCGAGATATGGAAAGAGGATCCGGTAATGAAGGATCCTGCATGCTCATCTGCGTATCGCTCGGCAAGATATCCTCCGTGCTCGGCAGCACATTGTCATCGTCAATGGCGCCGGACATTGTAACGTCTTGCTCCTCTTCCTGCTCAGAGCGTATCGCCTCCCCAATTCGAATAGCGTTCCTTCGTAGTCTCCCACTCATATCATCTCTGAAGATCACAACCTCATGTGCAGGTCCAAATAAGCTCAAACGACAGGGATTCGAAGTCCATATCGCTTCTCCCTCGATTTCTCCTTTCTTGCCCGCTGCTCCCAACTCATTCTTCGCATTCGCGAAAGCTCGTTTGATGCGGTTTGTGAAAATATCCGGGACGCCCTCCCGCGGTGTCAGTGTGCTTGCTCCGGCACTGAAAGCACTTTCCCAAGGGTCATTGTCGCCGGGTACGAATACCCAAGTGGAACTTCTCAGTAGACTAGGGAAGTCCGCAAGAACAGCCGCCAACTCATTGAAGAGCTCTTTATATTCAATACTCCCAGTTCCGGAGCCGGCCATTCCTGCTTTCGAGCAGAAATTTCCCATGAGCAAGAAAACCATGGGCGGATGTTCGTTCGCAGCGTATTCTTGCAAGACCATGCGAAGGGCGGAAAGAGTGGTGGGTTCATCGAGCGTAAGCTCACTCATGATGATCATTTTTCTCGCTTGAATAGGGAGGTCAGACTCCGGTCCTAGCAAGCGACGCTCCAATTTCTTCATCCTCGACCCAATAGCCCTCTCAGAGCCCTGGCCCAGAAAATCCACCCAACCAAAGCCACCGCCCAGATCCCCAGCATTGAGATTAATACCCAGAGAAATATCCCTCTTCTCCACAGCCGGATGGAAGATTTCAAAGCCCACGAATCGGCCGCCAATGGTACCTCCCACGCCTCCTGTATTCCCCAGTCCCGAAGATCCAGTGCCCGCCCAGTCTTCTTCGTAAATTCCGTCGACGAGAACGATCATGCCGGGACAGAAGTAGGGGATACAATCTCCTGCTACGGCCATTGGTGAGGCGTGTTGGAGGTCTAGAGATATGCTGCCGGAGAGGTCGTTGAGGGCGAGTGTGCCTGTGGGAGCGATTACGAGCATTCCGAGGAGGAGGTGGGAGGAACCGCCTCGACCGAGGAGATTTGCGATTGGCGTGAGTTTGTAGTGGCTTCGGATTTCTGCTGCTCCGCCTTTTTGTTTCCTTCGAGATGAGGGCGCTTTGGGACCAGCGGCAGTGAGGGAAGGGGCTTGGAAGGAGGAATTTCGTTGGAGACGTTGGTGGATTATGTTGTATCTCTCTCGGAAGACTCGTGTTTTCTCTTTTGGATCGGGGAAGAGGGAAGGTTTGGTGGAGATGGTGAGAAAGTGTTTCTTGTCGACGTCGTAGGTGAATCGGGGCTGTTGGAAGGCGTCAATCACCTTCAGCCAACTCCGCGCATCTCTGCTGTGGTCGTCTTCTTCCCGTTCTTGAGAATCGTCGGTGACGTGCAGATTTGAAAGACCAAACGAACTGCTCCCTTTTCTCTCCAGAGCTGGTGGTCCGTCATTCAAACTGCTGATTTGTCGTTTCAAGAGACCTCCCTTGTTGATTGGCCCAACAATTCGCCCGCCCACCATTCCTCCCTCCAATGTCTTCAATATCGACTTTAACTTATCGCCATCGCTCACTATCACCGCGCCGGCCTCGGCTTTCCACAGTTTGGCCACTTCCTCCAACACTCTCTCGCCCGTTCCCTCTTCCCGCCATGTCGACCCGCAATGTCGTCCGATGAATGTCGCGAGGGACTGCAAAGCAGCTGCATTCAAGTTCAGACTGTGTTTCTTCAGAATCCGGAATGCCACTGGTCGAAGCGTTGCAGGCGGGAGGAGAATCGGGAGGATTGTTGTGATGGATGGCTTGAATGCTGGTGGGGGTGGAGCGGGAACTCGGCCTGTGGGTGGGAACGGGTGGAGCGGTGTTGCAAAGGCCGGCGAGGACGAGTAAGCCGTGGGATTCGTATCGACTGCCATCTTTGCTTGCAATCAGGTGAAAATGGCAGTGTTTCTTGCGACTGCCACATGAAAGTGGGTGAACTTTCGCTTGTGAAGAAGGCACGACGCGTCTTTGTCCCACGTGCACGCGACGTGACACGCTAGCAGCGGTCGCAGCTTCCCTCGTGCTCATCCAACTTCTTCCTTCCATCAAACAACACTCGATTATACCCACCGACAACCCCCTATATCACCACCCAGAATGACCGACGCCAACGCCCTCTCCGGCGATCCCTCCTCCACAATCATCGACGACCACAGCACCGGCGTCGGCGGCTTAGGACCCCAACTAGACCAACTCAAAGCCTCCGCAACGCAACAATATTCCCTCAAAAACTATGCTGCAGCCGCTGAGTTGTTCTCTCGTGGCGTCGAATTGCAAGATGAGATCAATGGGGAAATGTCGCCCGAGAATGCGCATTTACTCTACCAATACGGGAGGTGCTTGTATCATGTTGCGGTGCAGGCGAGTGATGTGCTGGGTGGGAAAGTCGCGGAGAACAAACCAAAAAAGCAGAAAAAAAAGCGGAAGACTGTCGCTGAGGATGGAGGGGAGGGGAGTTCAAAGGGCGTGATTGGGAGTGCGATTGCGAATGGAGAGCAGAAATTGGCGGAGGAGGTGGTCGAGGCTGCGGTGGAGGAAAAGGATAGCAGTGTCAAGCGCGAAGAGGCGGCGACTGCGACTGCTACTTCTTCGAATCCTTACTTCCAGATCACGGGCGATGAGAATTGGACGGACTCTGAAGAGTCGGGCGATGAGCAGGAGGAAGAAGAGGAGGATGATGATTTCCAAACTGCCTATGAGATCTTGGATATGGCTCGCGTGCTTCTTGCGAGGAAGATCGAATCTTTGACTGATTCCAAGGCTAAGAATGTGGAGCCGGAAGTGAGATTGTTAAGGGAGAGATTGGCAGATACCCACGACCTACAAGCGGAAATCTCCTTGGAAAACGAACGCTTCACAGACGCCATCTCGGACACGAAGGAGTCTCTCGCCCTCAAACTGGAATTATACCCCCAAGAAAGCAGTCTCGTTGCCGAAGCACACTACAAGCTCAGCTTAGCCCTCGAATTCGCAAGCGTGACTTCCACAACCGAAGGCGCAAATGGCGAAGCAAGCGTCGCGGAGATCAACGAGGAAATGCGTGCCGAAGCAGCCACCGAAATGGAAAAAGCCATCGCGTCTTGCAAAGCGCGCGTCGCAGTCGAGGAGAAGAATGCAGCGGATCTGGACGGCGAGAAGAAGAAGGCGCAAGAAGCTAGTATTGCGGACGTGAAGGATATGGTTGGAGATATGGAGCAGCGGCTGCAGGACCTGCGGAAACCGGCGGCGAGTTTGAGTGCGTTGCAGGGTGGAGAGGGGGATGTTATGCAGGGTGTGCTTGGGGCTATGTTGGGGGAGAGTAAGGGGCAGGCGCAGGAGAGGTTGAAGGAGGCTACGGCACAGGCTAATGATCTTACGGGGTTGGTGAAGAAGAAGAAGGTCAAGGCTGAGTCGGTTGTGGAGGGCAAGGGAAAGAGGAAGGCTGAGGAGGAGAGTTCTGAGGGAAGTGGGAAAAAGGCGAAAGTTGAGGATGTTAAAGAGGAGCAGGCTTGAAGTTGCCGGATTAACTACTTACTTGGACCACTGGACTTGACGCGGCGCTTGACGTGGGAATGTTTGATCATGGGAATGAGGCACTGATCTCAAACAGTAGCAGAGAACAGGACAGAAGACGAAAATTGCTTACGTTAGTCGTCTTGTACGTATGATACCCAACCGGCTTTCTTTTCCTTACGTTTTGGACATGCTCATCACACTCAACAAGGCACGGAACGAGCTTCAAAGCTCGAATTTTCGCTCACGATTAAAGACACGGGATGTTGTCCTGCGTAGCGGTCAAGATGAGGATTATTCAACAACAGCTCTTCTCGTTGAAGCCGTGTAACCCACCTTGAGTACGCTCTCTCGATGGAGTCATTGTCTCTGGGGGTATCGGCGGCCTTTGGACGGGCTTAGTAGGCCGTGGAAAGGCAGAAAGACATAAAACGACCGCCTGATTTCACTGGATAATCCTCATCTTGACCGCCCTGCAAGTTTCCTGCATCATGCGATTGTGTCACTCCTTTTGCTCACTGGTCGAGGCCGTCTTCCCCAAAGTCAGACCTACTCATCCTTCGCAATCTACCAGAAGTGTTTCAAAGCACACACTGCATCGCCATACAGACCATGACGAAAGGAAGCATACACAATAATAATCTGCGATTGCGCGAACCTAGCAACAGACATGCAGAGTCTTCATCCCTCAATCCCGCACAAGAAAGAGACGATACTATCTCTGGCACACTACCTTCCCCTAACAGCTTCCAAAGCCGATGATGAAGCCCTGATGTGCCACCTGGGGTATCGAATTCAGTTGGAGCGAAGGAAGCGGTACTTAATACCATTGCGGGATTTTTGAGGTCAATAGGTAAGATACTTTTGAAACTTGATAGAACTTCTTTCTCAGCACGCTGTCGATAATCTCTGTTCTTCCTTCAGCACCTTTCAGTGATCCTTACATTAATGCAGCTGCTCGCAAGACCGAATCCATAAGTCTCAACACAAAATGTCGGAAGCCAACCCTCAAGCCCAAGTGCCCCCTCGCACCGCTCTACTATATCTCCTAGGCTTCATCTACGGTCTCTCTAGCATAATGATCCTAGTATGGACCGCTGGATTCGCCCTCGTATTCATCACATCTCCTCTGGACAAACCTCATCTAAACCCTTCCGCGCGACTAAAAAGAGCACTCCATCACGACCCCGAATCCGAATTGACGCCCAAAACTTTACTCATCGGCCAATGGATGGGGTATGTCTACATATCTGCCTTCATGGCGATGGCTTATGGATTACCTTACAAGCTAGAGAATCACTGGTGGGGTTGGGTGTTTGTGGAGCAGACGATTGCCATTGGGATTTCTCTGCTCGTTATGGCCGGAGTCATCGTCTATTTGGCGAGGAATCTTCCAGAGGGAGAGACTTGGCCGCAGGTATGCTGTCGATGTCTGAATCGGTAATCTTCACGCTGTTGAATGATTGAAAGAAAGGGGTAGATGAGCTGGCCACTGCCTGCGTCTGCATCGGGGCTCTCGAAGGGTAATTCTCCTTTGGGAACATACCTTAGATTCGATATTGGACGGCGACTCCTCATTCCAGGGTGAAGCTCCGAAAGGACAGGCGGCTGCAGACCTGGCCCTTTCAATCCGAACTCCACGTAAAAAGACATGCTACCCTAGCTTGTACGTGCGATGGACGTATACGAGTATATCTTCCTCCTGGGTGGCAGGCAGCAGCTGCGATCAATATGCATACTAGTGCTCTCCAGTCAAAGTCCACGGTACCGACGAATCAGACCACGAGGTGAACCAAGCATGTGAAATGCTTGGCAGCAGGGGTGAAGAATACATCAAGTGAATAATTGTTACAAAGCTTTTTGAAAACATCTTCAAAACTTCTCTGCAAGCACGCCCTGCACATTTTCTGTCATCTCCATCTCCTCGTGGCCAAACAATAGCCGTCCGAGCATTCGTCTCTCATTCGTCATCTTCAGTAAAGTTCTTGCTGAACTTCACGATCGAAGAGAAATCCTCCCATCCCAACACTCTGTTCTTGCCCATGACTCTCTGCCCGTCCCGCTTCGTATTAGTCGGATCAGCATTAGGGTCAATCAACCAGCTATGCGGTCTGATACTGAACCGTCCGTTCTCCTCAACAAGCTGGGTGCGTTCTCTCGCGCCAGTTGCATGGGCAGGACGGGTGAACTTGGCGGCGCCTTGCTCGACAAGTGCATCGCTCCTCCGCTCTCGGTGCTCCAGAACGTCCACATCGATGGTGCCCAATGCCACGATTCTGTAGACATGAATCTCCTTCTTCTGACCGTGACGTCGCACTCGCCCAATGGTCTGCGCCATTGTGGAATCGTACCCATACTGGGTGTCCTTCAACAAGGGCGAAAGGAAGATGACGTGGTTCGCATTCTGCAAGTTAGAGCCTGCAGCAGTCTCATCGGAAGAATTCAACACAATCACAGTCTTCTGCTGCTTCGTGCCGGCGGTTTCCTGGAAATCCTTGATTTGCACACTTGCTTTCTCCGCGACTTGGACAACGGTGGCGTCGATTTTGCGCTGCTTCAGCGCCATCTCGACTTCTTCCAGCTGGTTGCTGTATTGGACAAATAGGATGGCCTGCTCGCCCTTTGCCTTGATTGCGTCAAGCAGGTCCATTGCGGCATTGATCTTAGCTCCGAAGGGTGTGGCAGTTGAGAGGTCGCCCACTTTGTTTGGCCAGAAGAGATGGTGATCAGCCATCGAGCTGCTGCAGCCGTTGCTAGGACACTTCGTGCCTTCACTCTCCCGCCTTAGATCGTAACATTTGCGGCAAATCATATGCCCACAAAGCGCGGAGATGGCCACGTCGTGAGATTTCTGCCCAAGACATCCCACGCTGTCGCAATCGACAATGTCCTCGCCTTGCCGGGCTGCTTGCTCAAGATTGCATATGTTCTTCGTATATCGGGCAGATCGGTTCTCCACTAACAGGCGGTTGCAAAGATCGTTGAGGAGGGCTGTCAAAGCCCTTTTGCCTTGGTCCTTTCTACGCTTCATCTCAGCGGCGTTCACTTCCACGCCTTTTGCGACTTTCGCAATCTTCGCAAGCTGCTCAATTGTATCGGCGTCACCAAGCGTACCATCTTCCAGACAAGACTTGACCCATTTCGTAAAAGATGCAACTTCGGTACCCTTTGCTTCGGACATAGCAGCAGGTAATTTCGCGAGGATCACGTTAACCGCGGTCTTCCGACTCTGCTCTGTATTGAACAAGTCTAGAGCCAGCTCTTTCATGCCATTCGCGTTTCGATTCCAGAACGCAGCGACTTTTGAGAGAGCCTCTTCGGCTGTGGTCGACGTTGAGACTGCTTCGTTGAATCGCTTGTCGCGATCTGTGGCCTTTGAGTTCTTCTTCTTAATGCGCATGTCGGTAGAGTTCAAGTGCTGTGACAGTTCCGCATAAATAGCACGATGGTCTAGGTCCAACGTTACCGGCAATAAATGGTCTTGATAACGCATCTGGTCGTAGTCCATAATGTTCTGACGAACAAAGGTGTTCAGGAACCGTTGATCAATCTCGTGAATGCGGTTGTGCATGGGATTCGATGGAACTTGTCGCATCGCATCGAAAAGCTCGAAGTTGGTCATGTCCTTGCGTAATTCTTTGACGCTGGCGTTCTTCATAATGCCAGCCCCGTCGCTGCCGATGCGCAATGGCACGCCGATCAAATCGGCCATGCGAGCGACCTCGTAGAAATCGCCTAACGCAGGCGTGGCTGAAAGACCCCAGCGCTTGTCAGCTTGCATTGCCGAGACAACGATATTGGGAATCTTTGCTTCTGATTGATGGAACTCATCCACGATGACGCGATTCCAGTAGAACATTGCCAGCAAAGGCTTGTCGAGATGCGTGGTAACCACACTAGACTTCGCCTGTACTTTCGCTTGAGAAGTGATCTTCTTTTCCTTGCCCGCAATATAATCTGCACCTGTGAGGCGTTTAGATGGGATCGCGGCTTTGAACTCAGCGCTTTGGACACGTTCCCGGTAGAGGGACTCGATATAGTTCTTAAAAGCCTTGGGGCCTTTTGTCGCTCTGACCTTGAGGTGATTGGGAATCTGCTTGTGCGCGAACTCTAACCATTGCGTGAAAGGCCTGCCTTTGGTCGATACTGGGCCAGGTATGCCGGCAAATGCAGCTAAGCGCTCGATGTATGTGTCGTTGAACAGAAGCGTTCGGTTCACCACGACAATCCTGAAGTTCTGAAGTTCTGATACAGTGTGTTTCTTCAAATCGGCCACAGATCTCAAAACACACACTTCATGTTTTTGTGTGTCGTACTGGATTTTGTTGCGAATTTCGTCGACCCATTGATCAATCAACGAGGCTGGGCAAACGATCAAGGTTCCGGCGTGTGCAAGAAAGCCATTAGCACGAGGCTCCAGTTCAGCTCGAATGGTAGAGGCCGTCGATGCGCAGAACTCCGAGTAGATCAATGCGAGACTAGTAATGGTCTTTCCAAACCCAGGGTGATCAGCGCATATGCCTCCGCGGACAGTCTTAGTCGCGGTGGCACGCACTTCGGCTCGCCAGCCGAGAGATTTGATAGTCGCTTCTTCAGCTTCTTCAAGTTCAAAGTCAATACCTTGTTCTTGCTCTCTCATCCAGGTCAGGCACTTGAGCTGCTGAGGGAAGAGCGTGATTGACATATCAAGCTGTCCAGCGTAGAGTGACGAATCACGGGTATCGCATAGTTTGAAAGGCGTGAATTTGTAATCGCGTTTGCCGTTGGTTGCGAACCTCCACATGTATGAGATGGTGAGATCCCTAGGCAGTCTTGCGCCAGCCCTGTGGGCAAGCGTGGCCAAGTCTAGGCAAAGATCCAGCGTCAACCCATTTCTGGGGCTGGTCACGACTACAACTGGATCAGGCCTTGACTTTATTGCTCGCTCATATAGAGCAGCTTCGCGTGGGTCCTCGTAGGGTCGAAGTTCCTTGCCGTCTTCGCTCAAACCCCATCGCAGAGAGGGACGAGTGGGTGCGCATGATTTACAGCGTGCTCCGGCGTGGTCGTGCAGTTCTTGCCATTCATTTCTGAGTAGATGCCGGCGCATCACTTCAAAAGCCCATGCATAGGTCTTGAAAAACTTGGAGTCTTCGGCATGAATTATCCGCTTTTCGCCATCTACAAGCTCTGCAATGTCGGCGGGAATGTGGCAGCTCATAAGGACAGCTAACTCGGAGCATTTCGTCGAATTTGCAAGCGCTGCAGGCTCTGAACAACGCATTATGTCGAGCTCTACCTCGCTTACTGTTAGAGAGCATGATAGTGCTTGCCATGCCTCATCGATGAGAAGTTGAGTCTTGGTCTCAGCTGCGACTTTAGACTTTCCCTTGTCTGCCCAAGGTCGCCACGAAGATGCGACGCGAGCGAGGATGGGTCGCACTTCATCCTTTTCAAGTAGGTCGATGTTTCTTGAGAACACGAAACAATCATCCTCAGGCTCGCCGGTTCGTGTAGGATCAAGGAAAAGGAACAAAGGCTCCTCGCCGCCAACCTTCTTGTATAGACTGTTGCAGGCCTTGCCACATCGCGGAAGATACCGGTATTTGCCACTTACGGCGTTTGCGATGTCGTTGCCTTTAACGCTGATATGAAGAAAAGCCGGCACAGTGTGATCAGTAAAGTCGGGCATCTCCATTCGCGACCACCAGGAGGCAACCACAGGACCAGAGCTTGCAATGGACAGAGGCAAGGGTTTTGCTTTAGCTTCGGGGATTCTGAGATACCAGTCGCTCGTGAAGATGCCACCTGAAATTGCATTAAGTACGCCACTCCTCGCGACAGGCTGTTCTAGCATTCGTCTCAGAAGGCTGTTTCCGGGCAGGTTACTGCTCGGCGCAGCATACAGTCGCCATTCTGCTTGGGAAGTCGAAAGCACAAGCTCGAGAACGGCACTCTTAGAGGTGTACGTGACTGTCCAGCAATGCGTTCGCCGGATGTTGGAAAACGCAAATGAGCTACGCATCGCTGCAGTTGCTGCTTTGCCATACTCCTCAGATGGCCAAGATACGTTACGCGGCTTAATGTCCGAGTAAGCCAACCGCAACGGCATGACCGAACGAACGTAGTCTTCGAAGTCTGCTGGAGACATCCTGTTTTCGCTCATCGTGTGATCTTGACGGTATTCATGCGTCGGGTTACCACCGCAAGTCGTGCAGGTTGTGTGCCCACACTTTTCGCACTGCTGGATTGGCTTTACTGCAATGCCTGTAGCACCTTCACAAAAGCAGCGTCTCTTCGCAAGGTCGGCTCTCCGCAGCAACTCATTCAGGTCGAACGACTGATGATTTGACAACGGTGCTTGTAGGCGATCGGAACCGAGGGAGACAAGTCTGCGATTAGCGTGGGCATTTTGGTTCTGTGAAGCGCCGCAACGAGGAACGTCGTGATGGGGTGTCTCAATCGATCTGTAGCCAGATATCAGGGCTGACAAGATGGAGGCAGCGATAACGGTACTGGACATGGCGTTGCCGGCCAAGCTCTGGATCTCTGGCTGGGTCTCGGTTGCGAAAGATATCTTCTGCAAAGGAATACCTTGCAATTTCAAGGTCTCCTCTGAGGTCAAAACCCGCCCAAGATCAGTAACCTTGTAGATCCCACTTGGGGTGATGCAGCCTGCGATGCCAAAGGGCCGGTGGTCTGTCTCGCGATAGATGTTCTGGGACAAATCAAAGATGCGCGTCTTAAATCTGCAATCGTACATGTCCAACGCTTTGCGCAAGACGGCTGCGTCGATGGTGTCCAAGACACGCTCCACTTGCTTGTAATACCAAGCAGCATGGCCATTGTCGGGAGGCAGCATCCAGCCACTCTCGGACCAGTGCGTGACGGGGCGTGCCCATCCGAGACGCATGTCCTGTCTGTACTCCATCTGCGTGATTTGGCACTGCGCCCAGTCGAACTCCCGCGACGGCTCGTCATTGCGGATGAGCTTCTGAACAATCTGGTCGTTGGGAATCAGAAAGTCGGAGACAGGAGAGCTCGATGCACGCTTGAATTGTCCCATAAGCTTCACCCATTGGTCGGCCAGTCCAGGACGATAATCAGGCGAATTCTTGTTAAAGCAGGCCATGTACCCACGCTCCCGAACCTGTGGAAGGTAGTAGTCTCGCGTGTTTACCGATGCTCCGCTACATTCGTAATCGATCTTTTCGTAGTCGGCCAACATGCGATCCCAGTCTGCTCCACTTACGTTTTCTAGCAGCACTATCGCAGGACGGAAAGCTCTGCAGTATGACAGAACAGCATTCCAAGTATCAGCAGACTCGCCGCCATCATCCATAGTCTTCTGGTGCGTGTTGAGACCAGAGAAGTCAACGCATGACGTGCCGGCAATGACCATGTCCACTTCCTTTGGCACAGGCGCCTTACCGCCATACGCGGTTGTAGCTACAGGCTTGTCCTCATCTACGACGAATGTGAGCTCTGTAATATCTCTGAAGATAACAGGCGGATTGAAGTTGCGCTCGATATACGCCTGCTTGAATGGTACAATCTCAGCGGAGAAGAGATGCTCGATCTCAAGGTTGAGTTCGCTCTTGGATAAGCACTCTTTAATCATTTCTAGTGCGAGCAAAGGGCTCTCAGTTCCAGAGCACATCGTAGCGACGCGGATCGGCCGCGCATCGAGATGCTTCACCGCTTTGTCGAGGCCAAGAGTGCGAGCTTTCGCTGTGAGGTCAGAGAAGATGTCTTCGATTTCGAACAATGGTGGCAGGGCGTAGTTGATCTTTTTCGTTTCCATGGTGCCGCTCTTTAGGTTAACCATCCTTCGTCGAGTGCCTTTGGGCTTGGTATTTGGCTGGCCGTCTTCATGCTTGCCCACAGCCTTCGCCTGACTCCTCTTCGCAGACTTGGTGCGCGGCACGTCGTCCTCCTCCTCCCCATAGGACTCTGCAGTAGAGCTGTTCTCTGCATCTTCAGCTTCTTCGTCGAATTCGTCGTCGATGTCAAGTTGATTCTCGTCAACCATGAAAGCATCATTTCCATAGTCCTGGGTCCTTGACTTTCGCTTCTTGGGAGGAGAATCGGCACCGAGCTCATCATCCGATTCATCCACATCCATGTTCTTGTATGACTTGCCCGTTGCAGCACGCCTCGACCCGCGACGAGAAGAAGAAGCATCCTCGTCCACAGCCAATAGCGTCTGAACCTGCGCTAGTGGTGTACCATCGTCTTCATCGTCACCGTCGAACACAATGACCTCGGGACTTGAAGAGTCTGGACGCTGGAATGAAGATGGTTTGGAGCTGAGCAGCTTTCGTAAATCCGCAGATCTAGGAGACGAAGTCGTAGTATTCCCAGCTTTTGGCTTTGGCTTTGGCTTGCTGGATGAGGCGGAAAACCTCGGAGTTGATGCCGTTGAAGTTCCTTTTGAGGTTGCGGACGGCTTGCGGGTGTTCTTCGCCGCCAGCTCAGAAGATTCAGGTCTGGTGTACTGGGCGCGCACTGTTGGGGCGAGCAGCGGAGGTTGATGGTAGAGAGCCCTTGACATTTTGTTCTCAAATTGCTGCTCGTCGAGCGTCATGAATGGACCACGAGCCGGGCGAGCCACAGCGATGGTTTCACATTCATCATCCATCTCGGAAAGGTCAACGCATTGGCGCTTTTCGCGCCGCTTCGTTGCTGCAGGAGGAGAGTCGTTCTCCTCGTTGCTGGTCAAGTCCAAAAACTTGCGCTTATTAGACGAAGGCGCAGATTGTGTGTCTTGAGGCGAAGTCCCTCGACCCAACCACCTGCTCAACAACCCTACCATGTTGGCAGTGGGTCGGTGCTTGACGTGGTGTAGCGGAGTTCGAATGCTTCCTACTCCATGTAAGCTGATGCATGCGAAGTAAGTATTCTGCGCGGGGCTTGTGGTGTAATGTTGTGATGTGGGTGTGAAGAAGCGCGAAGAAAGTTGAGCGTGAAGTTGGGATGCACGCGTCGGGTTGCTCCTGCCAACTGGAAGACGCGATCAATGCGCGATGGTCCCTGAAACTCTAATCAGCGGATGCAGCCGGGAATAACCGAGCGGACTCGATGGTCGTGGAGTTGACGGGGAAGTGATCTATGAGAGCAAGAGGGTAAGAGATGTCGTTTAAGCGGGAAGAAGCAGATAAATCCTCAAAAACATGTAGCAATTTGTCGGAGGGACAAGATAGACCGACATGGAAATGTGCAGTCTGCAAGCGAGAGAGACTTGGAGTATACAATGCATGGGCATTGCTGTCATCGATTCTCTCCATCAAAATACTCGAAGAACTCTGGGACTACGGATACTAAGCTGTACGCTCGAACGTGTATGTAAGGTAAGGACTGTTGATATGAGATTTTCGTGTTTTGGTAGTTCGACGTGAGAGGTGCGAACATGATGAGATCCACTAAAATTTTAGCGCATGCGGGTCAAACGAAATCTTGGCTGCTCGGGATTTCTCTTCAGTGAACCTCACCACCAGCAGTGATACCACCACCACCCCATACGACGACGACGACTGCAGATTCCCACGATGGAGCCAACTGAAGACCCACTGGAAGGCCTTGAGGTAAATCTGCTCCATTACGCGGCGTCTTGTGCGGCGCTGACACAATACTTCTACAGGAACGCCTCCAAAGCCACAATAAAGCATTCGAGTCGCTGCTCGCCCTCACACCCGCACGTCAACACTTCGGCAGCCAGATTGAAGACGGTCTAGATCCTTCGGAACAATGGACGCGCAAGAAGCAAACTAAAGAGCAAAAGAAGGCGGCGAAAAAAGCAAAGCTTGACCCCGCAAACCAAAAGAGCGCATTAGATGTCATGAAGGAACGCGAAAAGAAGCGCAAGCGTGAGCTGGGAATGGAGGATGGAGAGGGTGGCGATGAAGCCGAGAAAGAGGCAGACGAGATGCCTGCAAAGACTAAAAAGCAGAAGAAGGAAATAGACGGCGAGGCGCTGGCGGCGAAAAAGAAGGAAGTCAACGAGCGGAGGAAGGCGAAGCGCGATCAAAAGAAGGATAAGAAGGCTGCGATGAACGCGAAGGCGGAGGCGAAGAAGGCGGCAAAACAGGACGCAGACCTCGCCGACGCACTGGCTGAGCGACAAGCAGCTGATGCCGAAGCTGGCGCAGAGGAGAGCGACGACGACGACGACGCGGAGCCAGTATCACATCCCACCGACCTCGAGGCGCTTGACGTATCTGGTCTTGCGAGCTCTGACAAGGAGGACGATGAAGAGGGAGACGCTTCATCCGCACCCACCAGCCCAAAGGTCGATAGCCCTGCCTTTGACATCTCCACCAACCATTCCGAAGCATCCTCTTCATCCTCGATCACACCGCCGTCCCTCCCAGTGCAGCCCAAGGAGCTGACACGAAAACAGTCAACATCTTCCGCAAAGGCCGACCTTCAAATAGCCCTTCCCACACAAAAGCTCACCAAACCGTCCGACATCACATCCGGCACATCATCGCCCAAAATCCATCTACCCAATATCGACCAAGCTGAATTGCAAGAAAGGCTTCGCAAGCGAATAGAAGAGCTTCGCGCACGCCGGAAAGCAGATGGTGACGGTGGTAAACCCGCCAAGAGCAGACAGGAACTTCTTGAGCAGCGTCGGAAAAAAGAAGAGCAGCGCAAGGCACACAAGAAGGAACTTCGTCGTCAAGCAAAGGAGGATGAAGCACAGAAGCGTGAGGAGCAACTACGAGGATCTGGAAGTCCTCTTTCTACGGATGTGTTCTCCCGCGCTTCACCAAGGCCGCAGGAAAATAGCTTTTCATTCTCTCGGCTTGCTTTTGAGGATGGCACCGCAGCCGATGCCTCCTTGACCGAGCTCCACGACCCGCGCAAGCGCAAGGGACCCCAAGATCCTCGCACAGCACTGCAAGCCGCCGAGAAGAAGCAAGCACGTTTATCTGGTCTTGACGCAGCGAAGCGTGCGGATATTGATGAGAAGGATATGTGGTTGAATGCGAAGAAGCGTGCACACGGCGAGCGGGTGAGGGACGATACAAGTTTGTTGAAGAAGGCTTTGAAGCGCAAGGAAAAGGACAAGAATAAGAGTGAAAAGGCTTGGAATGAGCGACAAGCGACGGTTGTGCAGGGCAAGCAGATGAAGGACAAGAAGCGGGAGGCTAATCTTGCGAAGAGAAGAGATGAGAAGGGTTCAAAGAAGGGCGGGAAGAAGCCGGCTGGGAAGGGAAGTGGTGGTGGGAAGAAGAAGCCCAGAGCTGGATTTGAGGGGAGGTTTAAAGCTTGATGTTGTTGATGCAGGGATTTGTAGATGCAATGGAAGCGGTACTGATTATGATTATCTTCCTTGAAGGGATTGTGAGGAAGTGGATGCTGTTGATTCCTTCCGACACTCCCTTAATCTTCCTCCTTGGGAAACAGATGTGGGCGCTCAAGTTACACTGACACTGTATGCTGTTATTGTATGCTATCATGTCCATTACATGGCCGATGGATCTTGGGCTACAGAGGCTTCATGGTGTCAGGTGTTCATCTTGTGTTGTCAGCACCTCTTCGATTCTTTCACCATCTTGCCTCGGAGGACTTCTGAGGTTGACTTGTGAGGTCGTCCCTTGGTCTTTCATGTGCAGGGCAACTTTTCTGGTCTAACCGAATCCGGATATGTGTTTTGAGCGTCGCGACTTCCACTACTTCCGCAACCAAACGCGGGAAAAATCATTCACTTCACTCCCCACCTGCCACAATGGCGCGGGCCAACCAGCCGACATATGACTTCCTGTCCGGAGGGGAGATGGCACCGCCGCCTCCGCGACAGTCTTTCCGCGAAACGATGAAGCAATCCACAACCTCCCGCGCGGATGTGGGCACCGAGGACCTGCGTGCACAGCTGCGAACAGTGCAATACGAGCTCGATTCCTTGAAGCAAGATCGCGAGCTCAACGACCTACATCAACAACAAGAATTGCGAGAAGCACAGAATCGCGCAGAAGCAGACTATAAGCGAGCAGTCGCTGCCGAAAGTGCAGGAAATGCTGCAACCAAGAAAGCAGAGGCTTTGGCACGAGAATACCAGGAAGCTCAGGACCGGGCAGCAAATGAGAAATTGCAACTTGAGAAGAAGATTCGCTCGCTACAAGACGACAATCGCTCTCTGCGAGACGATCTTGAAGAGGCAAAGGCAGACCTGGAATCGCAGCAACGGCAGGGTAAATATGAGTTTGGTGAGCTGGAACAAAAGCATGCGGCGCTGCAGGCATCTGTGGAAGATATTCAACAGGATCTAACTGGACGGGTGACTGCGCTTCAAACCGCGCAGCAGAAGCTTGTGCGTAAAGAGGCCGAGGTGGGCCAGCTGGAGAATGAAGTGCTCAAGTTGAAAGCACAGTCTGGCGACTCTGATACACTTGCCGTTATCAAGAAGGAGCTCACAGAGCAAGTGGCGTACGTGAAGAAGCTGGAAGTTCTAAATCGTGACCAGACTGCGGAGATCAAGCAGTTTAGGAAGGTCCAGAAGGGCATTGAAGTGGTCGAGGAGGAGAAGCATGCTTTGGAGGCCAAAGTTCGGATGATGGAAGACTTGCGACGTGAGTTGGCGGAGGCACAGCTGCAGCGACGGATTCTCGAAGATGAGAAGCAGAGCTGGGCGAGTTACTTGGAGAACGAAGCACCTGGAGAGGAGGATCTACGATATGACACACCCGAGCAGATGGCCAAAGCATTGCTGAGAGAGCGCCTTGAGAGACTCGAACTACTTGACAAGCTTGGCAATGTGCAGCCTGAGCTGACTGTGCGCGATGAGAATATTCGGAGTCTGGAAGACGAGAAAGCAAATCTGGTGTCGGAATTGGAGAAGGCTAGAGCAGCATCTGCTAACGGTCAAGGTGCTTCTCTAAGCGACGCAAAGGCCAAGGCTCGCCTCGAACGTCAGAAGAACCTGCTGACCAAGGAAGTTGAATACTTGCGGGCACAGATGAAAACATTCGAAGCTGAAGAAGCAGAATTCTCACCAGAGCAAATCGATGAAGAACAAACAAAACGTACTCACGAGCTCCAAGACATGATCGAGCAGTATCGGTCCGAAGTCGAAGCTCTACGAGCCGACCTTTCAAAGATTGAGACCCAACCAGCGGTCCAAGTCCAGACACCCAGGAAACGTGGACGGGAAGAAGATGACGAAGGCTCCAGCGAGCGTCTTGGCGAAATGCGCCGTAAGACACGTACTCTCCAGAATGAGCTGGAAAAGCTCCACAGTCAAAACCAACTTCTCGAGGCGGAGCTCAAAGCCAGCGTCTCTCAAGTTTCTAAACTCAAAGAGTCGTCTCGCACCCGGGTGCTGGAGCTGCGGAACAATCCCACCGCGGATGCAGAGGCCGTTAAGCTCGCTACTCTGAACACTTTGCGTGATGAGAACGCCGCTCTGCTATCACAACTTGAAGGCAAGAACGGAGGCACCAAAGTCATCCCCATCAGCTCGTTGGAAAGTCTCCGTCAGCAATACGATGACCTAAAACTCCAGATTGCGAAAATGGAAAAGAAAGATATGCGGTTGAAGCAAATCTGGACCGCGAAATCTCTGGAATTCCGGGAAGCGGTTTGCAGTATTCTGGGCTGGAGGTTAGATTTCATGCCTAATGGACGAGTAAAGGCTACATCGATTCTATATCCTACAAGTTGGATCAACGGCGAGGAGGAAGAGAACAGCATCGTCTTTGATGGAGAGAACGGGACGATGAAGATCAGTGGTGGGCCGAAGAGCGCTTTTGCTGGAGAGTTGAAGGGTAATATTGATTTCTGGGTTGAGGGCAGGAAGGAGATTCCTTGCTTTCTGGCGGCTTGTACGTTGGAGTTCTATGAGCGGACGACCAGGGCAGCGAGGTGATGATGGATGAGATACCCCGGATTTGAGCGACAAGAGGCTCGCTCTGTTGCTTCAGCATTTTTCGACTGAAGCGTTGATGAAGAAGCATAATCGGTTTGCATCGAAGAGCTGTTCGGAAACCCTGCCAAGATGATGCACAGGATGCAACGCTACCGAAACTTTACAAGAGTGAACAAAGCATCTACTTTCTTCTGCCTTTAATCTTCAGGCCACCTCTTAGCTGATGAACTGTATTTATAGGCTGTGTCTACCGGTCTGTACATCCAAAAGCTCTCAGTATACGATTCAGGCATTGCCCATTTGACATCATTATGACGCCTTGATACCATTTCCGATACCATTGCATGGTGAGTGATCGCATTTCATACATTTCATGATCTCCATTCTCCAACTTCGAAGCACAAGGTAGCACCATTCCCCAATCCAACAACCATATCCAGGTCCAATCCACAATTATGCCTTCCGACACCCATGCCTCCTCAATGGAGCAAAAATACGAACCGCGTCCAAATCCCCAAGACCTCACCTACAACACCACCAACCCCTCAAACAATGCCTCCACAAACGTCGACTACGAACCCCATCCAGAATCTTCCATCCCTCTATCTCCTGAACGCCAAGCAATTGTAAAATCAATAACAGCACTGTACTCCGGTTCCTGCACATCCAACGGCACAGGAGAAAAAGACATGGAAGTCTACCACCCCGAAGCAATCTACGACGACCCATGGTCCTACTGCGACACCCGCTACAAAATCGCTGGGCAATGGTATGGGATACCCAAGATTTTCGATTCGAATACGTTGGCGACGGAAGTTGTGGAGAACGCAGAGGATAGGATTGTGTTTAAGTTGCAGCAGGAATATACAGTTCGAGCAGTGAGGATTAGTAAGAAGGTTAATAGTCTTGTGTCTTTGACACTGGAGAAGGATGGGGAGGGGAGGGAGAAGGTGAGGTATCATAAGGATATGTGGAATGAGAAAGATTATAGTCATGAGGGGTTGGGAAGAGCTATGAAGGAGTTGAATGGGGATCATTTGACGAAGATTACGAGGCCGCCGGGGTGGTTGAAGGAGGGAGCGGAAAATGAAGGTGTACCGCAGTCGTGAGATGAGGTTGGCGTTGTTTGAGCGGCGAAGCTTGCGATTGAATCTATTCTCACGTGAGTGATGGTGTAATTTTGAAAAGTGACTCCGAGAGCTGCGAAAAGATGGATTGACATGCCGATTGGTTTCTTCGGGCCTGGTTAATGAAAGATAAGATACAAGCCAGCATGTGTGTTCCTCCCCGAGTGAACTATCCAGGGTAAGAATTGTGGCTGATATGTGTAGCAGTTGACCTACATTTCTTCTGTCTGTAATAGACCTCTGTAGAACGCATGAGTTGTAACAAAGTATCTTTGGTCTCCCGTAGGTAGGTATCTTCTCATTTCCCGCCAGCCCGCCAAACCACAAAACATGGATCAAATGTAAAAAACACCTCGAACGCCGCACACGCCGAGTCGTGTACTGGCTTTTGAAGCGGCAGCTGATTCTGGTTCCGCCTCAGCTCGGTCTCGTGCGTGGGACGATCCGTCCTGACGTCCCAGATGTCCACCCGGCGCACAGGCTACGATGGCGTAGAGGCAGCTCTGCGCTTGCAGAGAAATTGGATCGTGAGTGCGACTCGAAAGGCCCCGTTGCTCAGAGCAATGAGTCCAAGCGCGTGAAAACGCTGAGACACGCAGCAACAACCTGGAAAATCATGTCAGTTCCTCGATTCAAAAGCAAGTGCTTCAACAGACATACCTCCAACTGAAGTTCCTTGTCCTTTGCACCATTGACCTCATCCCTGATAACCCCATCCAAATTCGCCCCGATAGCAGCCGGCCCACCCGCCCGCCTTCCAAAAGGCCACTGCGAATATTCCGCCAAAAGCTCATCAACTTGCGCGAAGGCCCTCTCTCTCGCCTCATGTGTAAGAGTGACTAGTGCATTCTCCAAAACATTTGCGGCATAGGCAGCGCAAAGCATGGCTACAGTTCGCAGGTATCGGAACTCCATGCCGTCGGGTAAGAAAGGCGAAGGAGGAAGTACCACGGTTCTGTTTGTGAGGACTGCGCGAACACGGCGTTTGATCTCGTCTTTGGCGCCGCCGTCTACGACAGGATGTGTGGCCATGTCGAAGAGGAGAAAGTTACGCTTTTCGGTGCGGAGGATGCCTTTGTCGACTAGACCTTTTGCTAGACGCTCGCGGACTTGTTTGAGTTGGTAGCCGATTTTCATGAGGTTCCATGTCTCGCCTGGTTGTCAAGAGGTATCCCAATTAGCACATCTTTTCTCTCCCAACACATCCTCACACGTGTATGTATACGTTGTTGAACTCACCACTCATCAAATCAATCCAACTACTAACACTCATCTTCTCCGAACTCTTCATCATCTTCAATGCCTCGTCCAACAAGACCTCCCCAGTCAAAGTATCATCCACAACCTCAATCAACCTGTCCGCCAACGGAAACCTCCTCCGATTAGAATCCTTCTGCATAGAAATCCTCCCCCGAAACGCCAGCTCAATAACAATACACCCTCTCAGCGCATAACTAATATTGTCATTCCAGAAACTCAAATATCCTTGCTTATCCTTTAAACCCATCAATAGACATTCCTCCATGAGCGTCAATTTAGGCTGTTTGGAGCGCTCTTCATTTTCGGAAATGTCCCGCGGATCGAAGGCGATTTTGTGGCCATTTTCGCCGCTTTCATAGGAGGTTTCGGGGGCGCTGTTGTTCGAGGTATTTTTGGGCGCGGGGGATGCTACGCGGGAGTTACTGTCGAGGTCTCCGCCGTTGTTGTCGTTGCCGCCGCCGGCTGCGCCTCGGCGCCGCATTAGACCACCAGAGCCTGAGGCCGAAGCCATGTTGTGTGGTGGAAGAAGGGTGGAAATGCGGAGTAGAAGGGAGGAACAGGTGGGAAGGTCGAAGGAGCGGGTGCCTTGTGCCAGCCCGCGCGCAAGGGTGACCAAGGTGAGTGAACGATTAAAGGGTAGGTAGCGCCGAGGTTTATCCGTTCACGCAGCGATCCAGGTTTGTGTCGGAACAGTACAGTTCACAGATGCGACGCGCGGAATTGGGGTTGGGCCTGCGAAGAAAATGTGGAGTGCAACTTGTTCGTTGTAGGTATTCTAGCAGCTTTCATTGACCTGCTTGCGAGTCGGTGAAATTCGGCGGGCTGTGCCGCAGTGCTTAATCGCAACTTGAAGACAACATTGAATTGAAGAACATCACGACACGACGTGACATGCAACAAATCAACCACATGCAGGAGAGGGTTCGGAGTTGAGGTTGATGGTACACGTTTTTATGGAATGCCCCTCTGTCGGCCTGCAAATGTACATGGCCGTCTGGTCGTCGCCTTTTCGCGGCATCACGCGCCACCTCCAACGGGCCAGCAGCTTCCTCTTCCTCTCTCTCTCTCCTCTCCTCTCCTCCCCTCTCCTCAAAGCATTGCATCTCAAAGCACCCGTCTGTTCATCTAATGGGCTGTATTACGTTAGTATATGTCCTCTCATCAAACCTCGCACTGCGACATACCGTCTGGCTGCTTCATGATGTAGGTCACGGCTTGCTCCACTGCTATACGTTAGCATTGCTTTTCATCAACATACTCCTCCTGTACAAACCACTGTGGATGGCATCCGCCTCCTTGTCTGGGATCTCAATGCTGAACTCCTGCATACAGCGTCAGTATCCATTGCCCCCGACAGCTCTGTGTATTACGCCACGAACCTCCTCTATCGCCATAACCACCTCAACGGTATCCAAGCTGTCAAGTCCGAGGTCGTTGGTGAAGTGCGAAGTCGCCGAGAGCTACAATCATCATCAATACTCATGTCCCTCATATCGACTCCATCATCCGCATACCTTAGAAGCGTCCGAGACCTATATCCTCAGTTAGTTATGTTCCCTTCCAATGCCTCCATCGACAAAGCATACCTTGTCAAAGTTCTTCAGCAAATCCAGAATACGACCCGTAACCTCCTCCTGTCCAAGCCCAGACGAGGAAGCATAGCACCGTACGGCAGAGAGTGATGTCGCGGGCGTAGAGATGCGGCTTGTGATGAAAGGAGTGCGCAGAGCGGTGCGGACGGCGGGTTGGGCGGCGCGGAGGCTAGTCTGCTGAGCGACGCATCGTGCGGAGCGGAGGAGAGCGGTGCGGAACATTGTGAGGGTTGGGTCGTGTGTGTTGTGGTGAAGCAGGGAGTATTATTTGGATTGTTGCTCGTTCTTCTTCGCGATGATGCTGGAGATCTTGAGAGGCTCGCTCGGGAAATCCCGTTGGCGAGAATACGAAGGTAAGCGCGATGGGGAGACAGAACTTCACTTCACTTCACTTGCGATGAACTTCTTCACATGTCATTCATGCGTGCTTGTAATCATTATGATGCACGTTCATGCCGATCTCATCATTGGGAAATCATTTGTACCTGACATTGCCTCATACTCGGAATCATGAATGGATCGCCCCGCTGCGTGAAGCATCCCCATCCCACTCCCCTCCGTTGCTCCTCTATCCGCCGCATTCGCAGCGACTTGAAACACCACCACAGCCTCACAGCACGATTATATTTGAGGGAGAACAGGTGGAGGAAATGAAAAAGAAGGCAAAGCTGTCGATGAGAGGAAACAGAGAGCTCCAAAAGACTCGATGATGCTCTCTCCATCAGACACCAGTCTATCGGCGTTCGAACTCTCCTAGTTGGTAGGACTGCTCGTCGAACAGCGGAGAGGCATATATCATGCAGTAGGTAGTTTGGGACATGCTCATAACGACAGCTTTGCGAAGAGTGTAATTCATTGTCTCGCCTCTGATGGGACCTGCCATGTTGTCTCGGATTGTAGACTGTGGCTGGCACGATCGAGCATCTCAACTGATGTGATTCTCCCTTGATCAACATACCCTGAGAACGATACTGTATCCCCCAATGGCCGCTGGAAGAATTGGCTGTGTATCGTCAGTGGTGCACCTGGCTGGAAAATGTGCAGCGACAAAGCTCACAGATGCAGCTTTGCTGGAGTCCTGAGGGTGGAGTACTTCAAAGCTGCAGCAAGAAGAACCGCATAGAAGCTTCCAGCAGCAAACACAGTGTCCTCCCGTCCCGCTCGCTCTACTTTCCCAAAGGCCCCACCCCGGCAGTCAAGCTGCAAATACACAAGTACGTTCTCAAATTCCGAACATCCAACAAAGAACCAATACTAGAATGGATGATCTCGGTTCTTACTATCTTGGGTTACCTGGTAGTTTCTTCGAGAGGGTTAAGGGGAAATATATGGGGCCAAACCGCCCTGTATTTTTGCCGTTTTGGGTTACGTTTGTGAGTTCGAATGGGATCCTTTCTTTTGCTGTTATCGGTACACCATTCCAGACGGTATTTGATCTGTGGTGTGCTGCGCACGGTGAGTAAGGTTGATGTGTATCTCTTCAATCTTTCTCCTCAATGCCTACATATGCTTCCTCCTCAGCATCGTAATGCGCAAAACCACCGAGCAAGACTCTTGTCGAATACGGAATCCGAATATATGGCCAACTCAGTCAAGTCCTACCATCTTCAATCCCCGTCACCGGCCAGAGCCCTGTCATCCGCTGACTGATCAGTTTTTTTCATCACTGGTTTTCCCTACCTTTCCCGCTTCAAAGCCATTGGACGAGGGGATGACATAACGCTAGCTATTTAATGGCTCTCAGATTGCTAGCAATTCATAAAGCGGCAGGCTGAGAGCTTAATTCTCAGGGTTAGAAGCCCTGATCGCTGTTGTAGCAAACTGGTTAAGTCCAAGTTTCTAGTATCATGAGGATGGGCGAGGTTTCAAAGTACCGAGTTAAACAGGAAGTGATATTCTTTTGCACTTTTGATACTCGTTTCTTTTGCCTTTTCTGCCAATTCAATTATGAGGATTCGAGCTGCCTCCTTCTCATGCCTTTCTCCGCATATATGCTTAGGGATGAAGAGGAGAGAGGATTCGAGGCGCGTCGTTCTTGGTGTGGGTGTTTCTTTTTGCCGTTCTTTTTGGCATGTACCTATGAGGCAGCAAAATATTCCCTTCTCAGAAGAAGGACTGATGCCATTCCGTCGCCCTCGTCAAGATAGAAAGAGTCGATCGCCGGGAGAGATACGCATCGATGCCACGTTCATTCTGTTTGGAGCATTGGACTGACATGACCCCTCGTCAGACGATGGAGAAACCCAGACGATTTGGACCAACAGCTCTGTGATCGAGAAGTTTACTTTATCAGAACTTCAAGCTATGTGACCTTCGATGGCACGAAATACCTAAGCAACGTCGTGGAGCAACCTCTCAGGCCTCAGCCCTTGCAACTACATGCCACGGAAATCTCTACATCCTTTCAGTCGAGATATTTGGAGTTGTGGCTAAAGCCGCTTGGGATTTCGTGACTGGCACAAAGTGGAATTTCCAGCATGTTCAGATGAGCCCTCCGATTACCCGAATAGACAGCTGTGGCATTAGTGCAGTCGATAACAACGCTTATCGACATGCAGGTATCATAGCAGTGCACCTACCAGAGAACCATCCAATGTTCGCAAGCAGAATGGATCGAATGGCATTGATTTGTCAATGCCATACTTGTCTCACTGAAATGTTCGGCTCTAAAAAGTGGGCCTTATCAGTGACACTTAAAAGGTAAGTGAATTACCTGGGCTTGGCATGATGAGACAATACACCGCTTTCAAGAGGGAAAGACTATTGGGTCCAGAGCTGTCAAGATGAGAATTATTCGCAGATTTTGCTCACTCGACTTCGTCTCTCTACTGTGTAATGAGCGACTCTGGTAACGCAAAGACTTTTAATGTTTCCAAAAGCAACGATCGTCTCGAGAGAGCATTGTTAAGTTGTTCTACACAAGCTCAACAGCAAGTTCCCTCACTGAATAGTTCTCATCTTGACAGCTATGATAGGGTCGTGGAGACTTCCGACTAGAAGTGAACACGAACTATCTGTGGTTCGGTCCTCAATATTACAAGCAGCTGGTAGTACATATTTACTCATTTGATGAAGTCATATATCTTGCTCCTTTCTCTCCTCTTCAACTGCAACCCATGGTGGAGGTTGAAAGTTCAAGCCACTTATCGTGCTCGACACATCATCGTGAGCGTTGGTGCTTTCGCCAAATATGAACATTGTTACAGCTCATCTGTGACTGCAGCTAGACAGCTTGAGCTACAAAAGTCCTTGCGCCCGAAAGACATGGCGGACCTCATGATATCGAAAGCCATCAGCCTGTTTTCGTGCTCGTCCAGGCAAACAATCGTTCTGGTGTAAGATCCGACGATGAGATCGAGTCACTTTTGCTCTTTCCAACGAGGTCGGATAGATAGGGACGTGCAGATGTCTTTTCGCGCTTGAACAGCGGGCACCATCGGGTGTTGTCCTCCTGGCATATCCCGTCCATCAAGGGGAAGGAATGGACATATCCTCCACGTAACCACCTTTCCATTCCGTCGGCATCCATGCTTCCTCGTACTCCTTTCCACTAACCGACGTCGAGGGACTTGTCCTCGCGGGCCTCAGCAAATCGTTCTGCGAGTGAGTTCTCAAATGCCGCAGCAGCTCCGTATGACCATCCAAAACAGGACTTTCATGATCAGGTCCGCAAAGGTAGCAAAGATAGAGCTCTTTGACGGGTGTATGGCATCTGAATTGAAAGTCGCTTGGATATCGCAGTTTACTTGCTGGATCTTTAAGTAGTCCTACTGGTCTCGCATCCCAGGTACTGGAGCAAGAGGGACATTCGCGGCCAAATCGATTTGGGATTTTGGGATGTGGTATGACTGCAGATCTGTAGCGTGGTGTTGCGGAAGGGGAGAGGAGGAGCCGTTGGGCTTCTGGGCAGAGACGTGGACGTCGTAATGGCAAGTTTCTGGATTTTATCGGTCGTTTGATCGGAGCAGCGACAACCATTCGCTGGTATTGATTGTTGAGGACATCGATCGTGTTGTCTGTTCGGGCTTCGGTGGCCCTAGCAAGTTTGATTTTGTCCAAGTAGCCAGTTGAAAGAGCTGAATGGAGGACATGGATGACTTGCTGTTGCATTTGAACCAGCTCGGACATCAACTGCATGCAACCTGTCTCTATTGACTGTCATTATAGTGTCTTGAGCTAAGATGTCATCGTAAGTGCATACCGTCTCCAGTTGCGAAACGAGATCCAATTCTTGCAAAGTTCCGGTCGTATGCATGTTGCACGTCTGTCTTGCCAACAGTCAAAGCCGTGGAAGCACGCTCTGAAGCTTTGTCTTCCGCTCTTTGACTTTGTATCTCCTTGTGTCTCTTCGTTGCCTCTCTCCTAGAATGTACTGCTATGAATAGACTAGCGGCCGACTGGAAGCAGCTGATTATACCAGCTATCGCGGCTATAGTTGGAAGCAAAGGCATTAAGATTAGTTCCGATTCGTTTCGATAGCATTAGTCGTTTGCGGTCAACCCGTTGTAAGAATTAAAGGAAGCGGGAGGGGAATGAAATATCCGGAACTTAGCTAACAGACCTCTCCGCGTATCTTATGGAAGTACAGAGATACCTGGTGGCTTCCATCTCCGTTGAAGGGTGCGTCGAAGACAGGCCCACGTGGTATTGTTATTCGACGTCTGATAAGACCGCTCTCAATGATTCGACCGTCCGCGATGACGAAAACTTTTCAGTTTATTGGAGATTTATTGGAAATAGCAGGGCATGGTCCGCGAGTACGGCGGCGAGTGCGGCTCACACCAGGTGTGGTATGAAACTTCTCGCGTGGAGGCGTCGGAGGCCTGTGAGAACATTGGCAGCTGGGATTCTCCATGCGAATATCGCAAACGTATTGTAGGGATCCTTGCGCGACGGACCGAATCTCCGCCTCGAATGACCCCTTTAGGTATGGACGTGCACAGTGGTCGCAGGGAGGTTGCGTCTCCAACTGCGATGGCTGGGCGCGGCTGGGAGATGTGTCCAACAATTGAGCATGTTGAGGTCCTGGGAGGGTTGGATACGCGGCTGGATCGGAATTGCGAGAAAATGCACTGATCTGCCGGTGTCTTAGATATGTGACAGGTGTCTTTCTCCAGCACTCTCCGCCCATTCGATCTGTGCACATCTGTGAACATGTTTGCACGACTCAGCCGCTCTGCAGAAGCTTCCGTGTACGTGGTGTGCCAGAACATCATCACATCATCAGCGTCTTTGTATTTCAGGTTGCGCTCCGCAAGGCTCGAGGTTGCGTAACACTGTGGCCTTTGAGAGCTGTCGTATGGGCTGCTTCTTACCGCCCGACATCGGTCGCTCGAGTGAGGCGGTGAATCTGCGCAGACGCACAAGCTTGCGCCTTGGAAGACCGTCTTCCGGTTCGCTTGCGAATTCACCTCTTCTCCGCAAGCACACACATCTTAGCATCGATATGCCCGGTTTGACCGTCGTCCATGTCGTCTCATAATCCAGAAGGGCATCTTCCCGCTGGGATGCGGCTCGTGAAAATGTATGCTCCGCTTTACCTCCAGTTTTGTCGGAATGAACTGCCAGATTGATCAATACGGCTTCCCAGCACGAGATTCTATGCTCCCAAGAGCATGCAGGAAGTCAGACCATCTGTGAGACGCACGCTCAGTGAGTCCAATGTTCAAAGGAGTCCAGGGGAGGATGGGATGGAGAACTTCTGCTACTTCGCCTGAGTGCTAGTCACGGAGGGTGTGTAGAAGAGTGTCTTGAACACTTTCAACGCTCGCTGGTCGATCTCGAAGGTCGGTCGAGGGTCCACGGCGGAAGGTTCTGTTGTGTCCAGAGTTTCTGAAGATGTCACTGCGCGGCGAGTTTTTGCCTTTGATTTGTCCATCCTGCTCTGCTCTGGCCTACACTGGGTACTTTCCGTACGACGTTCGAGATCGGAGTACACCTCTGGTAGTGGTTTGACAATATCGGCCACTGCTTTGCGGGTTTCCTCGCAGCCTCGACCCAATCAGGAGTTCGTTGGAACTTTCTGCTTCCCAAAAGATTCTTCGCAGCCAGGCCATTGAGACTCTTGATGTTCAAATGAAGTAGCTCGTCGACCTGAACCAGAAAGTGTCCAAGGCTTGCTCGGCACGCTGCATCGTCTCGACATTCTCTTTGCTCTTTCTTTTCCCGATGGAGTAACGGGATCTGCCGTCTGCTATATTGGCGTATCCACCCAAAGCAATCTCACTCTTCTTCAAAGTCTGTAACATACGAGCCCAAGGCTGACTGATCCACCTTACATCATTGCTGCCATCTCCATGAATTGCTCAGGCTCCATGCCAAACTGGCGGATCTGAAATCTTTATGAGCATACGTCCCCAAATCCACAATGCATGTGCCAGCTCACGCCGCACTTTCGCCATCTGGATTGAGTCGTCCATGAAAGCGGAAGCGGATACTTGGTTCGTCAGTTGCAACAAATCGGTCTGCGTTTAGAGCCATCCCTGAGCGAAAGGGCGATGAGCAAGGACAAACGAAATTAATGCTCATAGGTTGATCAGTGTGTGCGTAATTTGCTGTAATTGACCGTAAGGTATGCGCAGAGAAAACAAACTTCAATCTTTCGCGCATTTCGCGTCTCCATTTATATTCATCAACAAACAGCTACACAACTGACAAACATGGCACCGAAAAGAGCTGCTGCGAAGGGGAGAGCGAGAGGACCGGTAGCGATCGAGGCGAAGCGAAGGAGAATGCAAGAATTTCACCGATCAAATCGAATCTTGACGTGGCAGAATCGCATCGGGCTGAGAAATGATGTTGAAGATTAGGTATCTGCGTCTGCCAGCACCACTCTACCATCCCGAATCTGTCCAATACGCCTCCAAACCGCAATTCATTTCAACGCCGCCAGCGCCTCGCTAAAGTCAAGCCCAACCACATCTATCGCTCACGTCTCTCAAAGCTCCAAGACCCCGACCCTCATATTCTCCACTCCTTTTGCTCCAACACCCTTCAAGCCACCCAGTTCCCCAAGACTCTTCACCTCTCGTACCTCCAAATCCAACAAACAGTTAACAATAGCTTCAGCCTTCTTCTTGCCCACCCCTTTCAAAAGCTGGATCCGACTAACATCCCTCGAATTGATGATTTTAAGCAATTGCTTGGTTCGCGGGGTCTGAGTCAACAAACTCCTGGCCAATTCATCCTCGGAATCTGCCTCACTCTCATCCGTAGGGCCAGAATGTTTTGTCGCAGAGTCCAAAGACACAGTCCGTTGATGTTGTACAGCTGCTTGGAGAGGTACACTGGTAAGCGGTCTTGCTCGGATCTTGGTACGAGGCGGTTTCTTGAACACGAAACCGTCATCTTCTTCATCATATTCCGGTTCCTGGACAGCATCTTCATGATAGGACTCATCGTCGTCTTCGTCCACTACTTTCCGACCTCGCGGCCGCACGAATTCCATCTCCTCTGCGTCCCTTCCCTTTCCCCTCTCAACCCTCTTGCCTTCGATGCGCTCCTTCAAAACACCCATCTTCCTCGCCAATTTCGCATTCCCAGGGAAATGCGGAAGTGCAAGCTCATACATCTTCAGTGCACTGACATCTTCGCCGCGGACTTGATGTTGTTTCGCCATGAGCAGATATTGAAGTCCTTCCGCTCGTTCGGTCTCCTGCCCTTCAACGCGCTTCTCTAACGCATCAAGCCGGCGCTGGACCTCGTCGGAGATGACTGCCTCGGCCACAGCAGGGAGGTCTTCAGAGCGTTTCTGCTGTCCGGCTAGGGCTTCGTTAACCTTCTGCTCAATCAGGCGCTCGATGGCCTCCTGAGACATGCCGGGCGCGGCAGCAGCAACGGTCCGCAATGCCTTTGCAGGACGGCCAAAGGTACCAATGGTGGCTTCGCTGCTAGTTCGTTTTGGTGATTTCAAGGGAGCTGGCCCAGTAAGACGGGCCTGGGCTGTATTGGCAAGATTCGAAGGCTTTGGTCCCGGTTTTGGCGGTTTATCCGAGAATACGGCAAATTGCTTTATAGGTTTTGGTGCAGCATTTGCCCCTCCTACGTCCTTCAAGTGGCTGTTTTGAGACAAGATCTTGGAGCGGAGTGGCTGGCGGTTCATCGAAAGTGCTGTTGGGCCTGTGGCGCTGTCGAGTTTGCTTTTGCCGGCTGGAGCGGCGCCTTCACGGAAGAAGGGGACATTTTCGATTTCGTTCACTTCGATCTTTTTGGTTCTGTTGGCGAAATTCAGACTGCTGAGTGTGTCGAGGTGATAGCTGCGTACAGGCGCCAGATTGAGGATCATGATTGTCAGTCCATTGTTTTGGCCAAGAGCGAGGATTCGTGTCATCTTTGACTCGCGGTAGGGGATTCTAGCTTGTTTCTTGGAAATGGCTTCAACACAAGACGCCAGGACGAAGAGGGACTTGTTGATGCTTGCGCTCTCAACCAAACGGTCTTTGTTGTTGTCGGTGCGGCGATTGTCCTCGGATCCTGCCAAATCAATGGCAGAGGCGGTGCTGACCCGGACCTGATCGCCCGTGGTTTGGGTGACTTTGACGCAAAGCACAGCATGTGATCTTGAGGAATGTGCGTTCAACTTTGTGGCGGATGTAGATCGGTTGAGATTGGCCTCGTCATAAGCCTTCTCAAAGTCCTTCAAGTTTGTGCAGGGGCGCTCTGTGAGACCCACGACAATGGCCTTGCCGCTGGAGTTGTCACGGATGGGAAGACCAGCTGGAGTCCGCTTCTCCGGAGGCTCGAACAAGTCAAACACACGGTCGTTGTAGATTTCATAGTAGCTCATGACCACTTCCACGCTCGTCTCGCCCGCAGTGTCCTTTTCCACCTTCCGCGCCTTGCGGTAGATGGCCGAAAGCAGCCGCGGTATTACACCTCGCTCTGCCAAGCTCTTTCCTCCGCGCATTGTGTGCGTCTTGCCCGTGCCAGTGACTCCATAGGCGAACAAGGTGACATCGAAGCCTTTGAAGATGTGCTTCACATTTGGCGAGATTTCTGATTCGAATAATTCCTGTTGTGTTGCATCTTTGCCGTAGACGCTGCTGAACTGGAACGAGTACTTCTCGGCGTCGCTTTTGGGATTCGGTATGGTGACTGAGGAGGCGGCGGCCTCTACGATGACATCTTTCTCAACCTCTTTGGCAGAGCATGGCCTTATGCGAGCCACGACGCGAACACTCATATTTGCTGTATGACTTCGGTGGTGCTACTGCTGGGTTAGTAGTCCTGGAGGTCGTCGATCGAAGAGGGAAAAGGATGCCCCTTGCAGTATGTTCAGGAAGCAGCACTGGCTGGCCGAATTGAAGGTGAAGTCGAAAGCTCCCGTCGTCTCATAGGCGCGTGCCCTCTTGCGTTTCAATTTCGCGGGACGATCGTTGATCCCCGACCGTTGCCAAAGCAACTTCGATCGGCACGTGCCTGAGAGGACCGCGAGACATCCCGTCATCTCTTCATCGACGATACACGCATCCATCATCAACCATCCACTTCACATTTCGCCCCGTCCTTTCAAGTGACGAGATTGACGAACATTCACCTTTTCATAATACCCTAACAGATACCGCCAGAAGGACCTTGAAACAAACCATATCCGTGCTCGGGAAGCGCCCACCAATCATCACGCTACAATGCTTCTCCGCCGCCGGCCTCCGAGACCTCACTTCTTGTCCAGCGTCAAACTCCACCTCTCGACGCGCTGGCCGTGAATAGACCTCGCACAGTCCACGCAGGGCGCCAGAACACTGCGTCCGAACGACATGCTATCCACTATACAGAATTGCCTAGCAAGACGTGGGCATTAGAGTCGCTCCCTTCCTCTTTCTTCTCATTTTCCTCTCATCTGTCTTTCGTTTTCTTCGTGTAACCATCACTTTGTTACCCATCTCTCGTTTGCTATCTGTTTTCCTTCTACTGCTTTATTTCAACGGAGCCGGCCTCCCAGTCAAAAGAATTAATACTAGAAAACAACCATCAACTACCCGCCATATCGCCCTGCATACATATCAGCCATGTTCACCGCTGTGGGTCTGATCTTGTTGGCCGGCTGTGCCTCTCTTACGCATGCGAGCCCAATTGCTGTTCCAGCTGCCAACTCACCCGACTCCTACGGCTCGTCATCGACAGCGGAGATTCCAGACAGCTATGCTTCTTCATCTGCGCTTTCACCAGACTCATACGGCTCTTCGTCGACGACATCAGTCCCAGACAGCTACGCTTCGTCATCTCAAGCTTCACCAGATTCATACGGCTCATCGTCGACGGCCCCAATCCCAGACAGCTACGCTTCGTCGTCTGCATCTTCATTGTTATCGTACGCACCTTTGTCATCGTCAACAGAAGCCGCAACCACCGCCCCAACGATCCCGTCCTATCAGCCAACCGGCTACGACGCGACCCAATCCGTTACAACAATCACAGATGCCTCGACCACCGAGACAGCCGCCGCTTCGCCGCCTGCCTACGGGATGGGAAGCGGAATCTCCGTTGCGGACTTTACAAGCTCCCCTTCAGCACCAGCTTATGGCGGTTCTTCATTTTCGACATCCGCAGAAAGTGCAGCTCTGTCAACGAAGTCTGCCCCAACCGCATATGGGGCTTCCACCTCAACGGCGCCATTCTCTTATGCCCCCAAGACGACGACTGCAGGCCGATCCGCGACGCAGGCTTTAAGTTACGCACCTACAAGTTCTGGAATCTCCACTGCCCCTGCCTACGAAGCTTCCAGTATGGCGACAGGAAATACTTCATCTCCAGAGGAAACTATCACGAGCCCATCTTCAACACAGCCTTTCAGCTATGCACCAATAAGCTCCGCGGCGTCCAGTGTGCCCTCCTATGAGACTTCCAGCGCAGCAGTGCCGTTCTCCTATGCTCCCGAGATAACGACTGCAAGCCAGTCCGCGACCGTTGCCGCTGCCTCGCAGCCACTCAGCTACGCGCCCACAACATCTGCGGCGCCTACCGCGTCGATGAATGGAACATCAAGTGCCGTGGCGCCTTTTTCGTATGCTCCTCTATCAAGTTCTGCCATACCAGCCCCAGCATCAACGTCAACGGCGCCCAAATACAGCACCTCGAAGCCATTTACCTACGTTCCATCTGGATACGTTAGCTCGAACCAGGTTTCACCCGTGCAAACTTCCCGTCCATACGCATACACCAACTCTAGCTCTACGTCAGCGATTCCACAGTACGCTGGCTCCACGACATTGACAGTTCCCAAGGTCTCCACGGCCGTTTCTGCGACTTTCAACTACCAGCCTGAGGCTACGTCATCCCAGATCACCTCCGTAGTGGCCTCCTCGGTCGCAGCCAGTTATGCCACTAGCTCTGCGATAGCGCCACAGTACGGAGCGCAAGGGTCCTCGTCCGCGAGTCCGAGCCAGGCAAAGAGCACGACTTTCTTGACGCTGTACACTACTGTCCATGGTGGTGGTGGTAGCAAAGCTTCCTCTGCTGCTGCCGTCGCGCCCTCGCATGGAGCAGCTGCCGATACGTCTGCAGTTGAGACAGACGCCTTATCGCAGCCGTCCACCACAGTCTCAAGTGCCTTGAGCTACACTCCCTCCACGGCTCCAGCTTATGAACAAACTTCATCCATCGCCGTGGCCTCTTCAGTGCCGGCTTACCAGCAATCCTCGTCGTCTGCCATCGCTGCACCTGCATACGATTCATCTTCAGCTCTGAGCCCAACGACAAGCACCTCGACTCCCGCGGTGGCGCTCCCGAGTGTTGTTGTTCCTTCTGCAATCGCTTATTCTGCTGCTGCGACTTCGTCGGAGAAGCCGGGTATCACAATTGTGCCGGTCAATCCGGCTACATATTCATACTCTGCGGATGCGGAGGAGGGTGTGACGGTCACTGTCACTGCGGCAGGTGCTACGACGACGGAGACTGTCACTGTTACTGCGCCTTGTACTTATTGATTTGATCAGTGGGACACAAAAGCTATGTCGAGTAATGATAGCAACTGATTTGAAGTTCTGTTTGGCTTAGTTTGGCAGGAATCTTTTCCGATGTAGTACTGAGTATTGTTTGAGATAGAGGTAGGTTCCTGGATAATATTACGGACGTTCTATCGTGTCTTCGACTCTCTGGCTGTCAAGTCCTTGCACCAGAGCTGGAAGCGGAGCAAGGTGTAATCAGGCTGAGAAGGATGCGGGACTCGCAATGCATTTGGAACTTTGGAGAAACGGGCGAATGCTTCACATTACATGTTCTGTCACCTGTGAGTAGTCTCGGGAATTCAGCGTGAAAGCGCAAGAGAAGAGTGTTCGTCAATGGATGGAAGACTGTACGGAATGCGTGAGGAGCATATGAGGAGAGGTAGGGAGGTAATGTCGCTACCACAACCCTAACCCTAATGGGTGTGCTCACTCCCGCCTCCGCCTCCGCAAATCCAGAACCAGAACGGCAAGACCACGCGACAGAACTACTGTAAAACTACATGTAGGAGTAAAGTGAAGGGCTGCTGCATCATCGCAGTCCGTCAAGTTCAAAACTCGTTCGTCTTCCACAACCACGGGACATTCATCATGAGCGCAAACACACCACTCAGCTCATTCTACCGCACATTCGGGCAAGCCCTTAGGTTGTCTCGCAGTTCGACCCTATCATGGAGGCAATCCACAGTTCGAGCATTTCATCTTCCATCGCTACGCAAGCAACCCGCCTACAAATTCGGCAACAGAGTGGCAATACAGGCCCGCCGACTTCAATCAACTGGCGAGCGCCCCCTGACCGATCGCGAACAGGATGGTACCAAGCAAGACACGACCGACGCCGAAAGCATTGCAATGCGCAAAGCTCTCTCACCCGCATATCAGCTCTGGTTCACGTGCAAGAAATGCCTCGAGCGCTCCGGCCATACCATCTCAAAACAAGCCTACCATTTTGGGACATGCGTGATCAACTGTCCTAAATGTAAAAGCCAGCATTTGATCTCGGATAATCTGAAGATCTTCTCCGACACGAATGTGACGATGGAGGATATCGCGAAAGAGCATGGTCAACTTCTGAGGAAGGGAAGATTGGGTGCCGATGGCGATATCGAGTTCTACGATGATGCGGCTACGGAGAAGATTCAGGAGGCTGCAACACAATCTCAGAAGACGGAGAGTAGGAAGGTGGAATAAAACTGCCGCGAAGAAAAACGACGGAAACCCCAAAGTCCACTCTTGCGGACGTGGCGAGTATTGCCGCGGGACTGCCATAGTCACGCTGAAGTGATGACTGGATGTCCAGATGCACGCGAAGCAGCATGGAAGCCAGCAAGCCAACAGAGAACATGGCGTGGCATCGCATATTCATCTGATGAAAGCGACCCCGAAGCTCGGCCTTTCAATGCATGCTTGTCTCAGCTGAGTAGCCTGCCACGTCCGACGAGAGATGGAAGCTCAGCGATCGACCACGACCACTGCGCTATCCAGACTAAGCACATCGATCAGGCGTATCGATTTGGTTCAAGATACCCGCAGGATCCTTGTCACGCCATGCTCGGAAAGTACCCCAACATAGAGACCAGGATGCCATCTATATCTCAACTCACTCAAATAGCGGGTCGTGAGCCCAGACATCACTCCATTCACTTCATCCTCATAGCCTCCATGAACTCTTCCTTTCTCTCCTCCCCGACCCCAGCGACCACTTCCTTCATCGCCTCAACCTCCACAATGCCTTTCCCATGTGCGAATTCCCAGAGTTCCCCACTCTCATACCTGACTTGAAAAGCAGCCCAATTCTGAGCTTTCAACTCATCGACATGTTCGTGCATTTCCCTCGCAGGCCCCGAATAGACCAGAACACCTGGATAGCCTGGTTTCGTGATTCCTGAGAGGGCCGATGGAGAGAGGGCAAGCTTGCGTTTGTTGGTATTCAATAAATGGTGTAGCCAGATGACGATTGTAGCGCTTTTGTCAGTGAGAGAGGAGTCCTGATCTATAATATGACCTTGCACTTCGGCTTGGGAAGACGAGCTTTCTGCTTCAGCGAGAGAGTCGAAAATAGATATTACGCTGTCAAGAATTTCTTCACCGGCTCCGTATTTCTGTATTCGACTCTTTACGATGTCTCGAAGATCTGACTTTCCCGAACTGGCGGAGAGGACTTCCGGGAGGGAGGTTGAGAGGTATGTGTCTGGCAGACGAAGTTTGAGAGCTGCACCTTGAGAGGTGGTGTAGGTTAATTCTCGACCTGTTTCTCGGTAGGAAATTTGTTCGGCATACATCGCTTCAAGGAGCGATAGCTCTGTGGCGAGCCGTTCATCTTGTTCCGATGCCATTCTCGGGTCTTTGTTAGAAGGTTGAGAGCACTGGAAGCGATGGAAAGTGAAAGTGAAGGAAGCGAAATATGACGTACATACACAAAAATACTACTCTCCATGTACTGACCGCAGATTAAATGGCCATGGAATAGATGGACATGTACTGCCTCTTCACGCATCGGAAGAGAGTCCTGACCAAGTCGGGCTTGTTGCCTTGCCCTGTCCTCTCCGTTGGTTTGACTGCATACCCTGCTAGCCTATGGACCTCTGGACGTCGCATTCTCCTCCGCTGCGTCGACAGGCTGTAAAGCATCTGCAGGCATCATCACGCTTTTCAGAACCAATCGACACAATGTCTTGACAGTTGTTGTTCTCGCCTATCATCTACGGGTTGGAAGATCAGAATGATTCTTCCAGGCAAGACCGCAATCACGAGAGGAATTGTCCTCGGGCTGAAGGACGCTACCCTCCAAGCCCAACCTTGCGGCATCGACCTCAGTCTTCACAAAATTCTTCAGTGGACCTCAGCTGGCACCGTTGATTTCTCCAACAAGTTTCGGGAAGGTAGCAAGACCGAGACGCTCACCTTTGCCGGCAGTCCAAAGTCCATACATCTCAGCACCGGCAACTACATGGTCGAGTTCAACGAGCAAGTCAACATTCCACTGAATATCATGGGCCAGGTATTTGTGCGGAGTTCGCTATGGCGCACAGGAGCGCTGTTAAGCGCGAGTCTCGTGAGTATTTGCGAAAGATCGCAGCAAATGCCTCTGCTAACCATCGTGCGTCGCTTCTAGATGGACAGTGGCTACAAGGGTGCTGTTGGTGCGATGTTGCAGGTCGTCAATCCTCACGGAATCACACTCCACGAGGATGCAAGGCTGGCGCAGATGGTCTTCCACGAAATGTCAGAAGTGGTCGAGGGCTACAATGGAGTGTACCAGGGGAGAACGGGTTTGTAAGTAAACGCGCCCGAAAGTCGCGTCGACGCGTCTCCAAAATCATGACGACATGAGTCGCGGTTGCCTCTCCTTTTGAGCATCATAACGGGCATCATAACGAGCATCATCTGAACCTCTTTCTTCTTTCCTACCTTCCCCATAGACAATTCATCTTGCTTTCAATATTCTGCACCACACTCCTCCATACTCAAGATGGCAAACACACGTTCATCCCAAGATAGCAACAATCAATCTAGCCCACCATCGGCCAAGAAAGCAGGCACAAAACGCAAAGCAGATGAAGGTGCTGCTGAAGAGACTTTCAAGTCAAAGCCTGTCAAGCAACAAAAAACTCTCGAGGAGTCAATGCCAGCTACCAATGGCAAAGATTCCAATGAGCACACCACAGCCGACGCAAAGCCGGAGCAGAATGGTGGTGTTGCTGAGGAGTCCAAGGAGACCAACGGCGGCGCACAAGAAGCTGCTAAAGATACAGAGGATACCAAGAAGTCTGACGAGAAGAATGCTCTCGATCAAGTCAAGGCGGACGACACGGATGCTGGCACCACCAGCAAGGTATGTTATACCATGTTTAATAAAGGTCTTGCAGCGATGGCTAATGTTTCATCTAGGATGACGATGATAAAGAGAACGAGCCTGTGAAAGCAGAAGCCATCGAAAAAGACAAGAAACGCGAAGAGGCAATGCCATCCAACATTCTCGAAAAAGGCATCATCTACTTCTTCTCGCGCGGAAGAGTTGGCGTTGACAGCCCAGATAGCGTTCAAGATCTCGCTCGCTCGTATTTCGTTATGAGACCACTTCCAGATGGCGCAAAAATAACCGATGGAGCGATCCAAGATGTGAAGAACAATCGTCTTGTCGCCCTTCCAAAGAAGGTATACCCAAAGAGTGGAAAGGATCGCTTCATGGCGTTTGTTGAGAAGACGGGCGTCAGCATGGACACGCTCAAGGAGGAGTTCTTCTCTGGTTCAGATTACAGTACCAAGACCACGGGTACGCGGCACACTCCTGAGGTAACTCCAATAGGAGAAGGTGTTTATGCCATGACCACGACTGGAGGTGGACAGGGCACTACTCACTGTAAGTCTTGCCCACAAATTTGGATCATACCATCGGTATTATAACGTGACTGACTTTGTTGCAGTGGCTTACATGCTGACCATCCCATCTGAGATTGGCGAGGTACAGAAAGACATTGGTATTTCGGAGAAGGGATCGTTCGTCCTCTCGCTCAAGAATCCCGAGTCCTCTGGTCCCGCGAACGCTCAGCTCCCCCAAGGCGCGGACTACCCCAAAGAAATCATGGACGACTTCCGCGGTCGTGGTTGGATGCCTGTCGAACCCAAGCATCTCAATTATGAGATGGCTCAGATGCTGTTGATTGGAGAAGACTTTGACTCAAGTAGCAATCTTGAACCAGCGCCCAAAGATGAGAAGAATGACCAGAAGGAAACACCACAGGAGGAATTGGAAAAATTAGAGGGAGAAGATGAGCATCGCGTTGAGAGACTGAAAGGTAGGTTCGATCGAGAAGTGACGAGTGTGGAACAGTGCTAATTGAAAGTAGGAGATGATTCTGTCTTTGCTGATTTGGGAATCTCAAGCAAGGATTATCCTAAAGTTCCTACCACTTGGTAAGGGTCTTGGTATGCTGCTCCGTTTGCTGCTGGCTGTTTCGAATGAGGTGGAGATTTTACTCACATGTACACTATTGTAAGATGGTCGCTTCAGCAGATTACGAAGGCGTCGTCGACATGGCCGCAATTCGCGGATCTAGAGTCAGCATTGACTCTCAATACAGTCTTCCTGCAAATCAAATCAGAGGGAGCATGATTCGCTTTCAGGCGTTCCTCTCACCTGTACTGGCTGCAATCCTTGCTGCTCTTTGGGCCTTCAGCTCGCATTTCTCTCCGATCAGTCCAGAGGCAGAAGAACGTGGCCGTGAAGGATTCGCTGTTTGTGTGTTGCACAGAGAAGACGGTCTCACCAACTAGACCCTCCCGTCTCTCCGTCTCCGCCATAGTGGACCCGTCCCTTGACCCTGACCCAAGCAACAAGCTGTGGAGGCTCAAACGGTAAGCGGCCCTTGCGCGCGGCTCCCTTGTCTCACACAGCGTCCACAGATTGATTCCGTTCTCTCCTATTCCCAAAAGGTTCGTGACGAGCCGAGCGCCTCGAACAGCGTGGCTCGTCTTTTCTCCGAGCAAAGAGTATGAGGGCGCCTATCAGTTTGGATCACACCAGTCGTCGTCGTGAGACGGTGCGGCAGCCGGCCAATGAGCGGCCAGAAACAGTCCCTTGTTGGTGCAGTGGAGCTAAAGTAAACGACCCCGCTGTCCGCACCCTTGTGAGTCCGTGTATCTCGCAGCTCAGCACAAACGGACTTCTGGACGCACTCGAGTTGGTTTCTAGTTTGACTACTGGCTCTTCTGAAACAGTGGATTTGGGCTCTGGGACTCAAGCCTCTTTTCTCGGGCAGATAATACTTGCAAGACGAACCTGCCCCTCTCTCACACACGAACACGAACGCACACCTCCGATCAATCATCCCAGCCGCGTCACCGTATATTCAAGAGGAGGAGAAGCACGGAGATTGACAGAAAGGATCAGGGAGATCACACGGCAGTGGCGACACGAGTGGGAAGCTTGTACGTTTGGAAGGAGCAGCACGTGGCGGTACAGAAAACGAGCATTCCACGCTCTTTGTGCCGCTGGACGACGGATTGGGCGATTGACTGACGGCGAAAGCAGCATCAGCGACACGCTGCTTACGGAGCCGTCCGGTCTTTGACACCACCAGCTGCACTGACAGCAATACCACCGATCGCAAACACCCCCTCCCCTCCACATACCGCCAGCATGTCTCGCGCCACGCAACAGCAGCAACAGCAGCCCGGCGGGTCTCGCAAGATCTCCTTCAACGTATCAGAGCAGTATGACATTCAGGATGTCGTCGGCGAGGGCGCATACGGTGTTGTATGTTCGGCACTGCACAAGCCATCAGGGCAGAAGGTGGCCATCAAGAAGATCACACCTTTCGATCACAGGTAAAATATCGGGTGGATTCCACTGCATAATGTAGCGCTAATTGAACGTCACAGCATGTTTTGTTTGCGCACTCTCCGCGAGATGAAGCTCCTGCGATACTTCAACCACGAAAACATCATCTCCATCCTTGATATTCAAAAGCCCAAGAGCTACGAATCTTTCACCGAAGTGTACCTTATCCAAGAGCTCATGGAGACAGACATGCACCGCGTGATTCGCACTCAAGAGCTTTCCGACGACCACTGCCAATATTTCATCTACCAGACTCTCCGCGCCCTCAAAGCAATGCACTCCGCCAACGTCCTGCACCGTGATCTCAAGCCTTCCAACCTCCTCCTGAACGCCAACTGCGACCTGAAAGTCTGCGACTTCGGTCTCGCTCGCTCAGCAGCCAGCACTGAAGACAACCAGGGTTTCATGACCGAATACGTCGCCACTCGCTGGTATCGTGCACCCGAAATCATGCTTACTTTCAAGGAATACACCAAAGCCATCGATGTTTGGTCTGTGGGATGCATCCTGGCGGAGATGTTGAGTGGCAAACCACTCTTCCCCGGAAAGGATTACCACCACCAACTCACGCTCATTCTCGATGTTCTCGGTACGCCGACCATGGAGGATTACTACGGCATCAAGTCCCGTCGTGCGCGAGAGTACATTCGAAGTTTGCCATTCAAGAAGAAGATTCCTTGGAAGTCCATGTTCCCCAAGACTTCGGACTTGGCGCTGGATCTTCTGGAGAGACTTCTGGCCTTCAACCCAGTCAAGCGAATCAGTGTAGAGGATGCGCTGAAACACCCGTACCTTGAGCCCTACCACGATCCCGAGGACGAGCCGAACGCGGATCCAATCCCTGAGGAGTTCTTCGATTTCGATAAGAACAAGGACAATTTGTCCAAGGAACAGTTGAAGAGGTTGATCTATGAGGAGATCATGCGCTGATTGTGTTGAAGATTCGAGAGAAGTGAATTCACAACGAGCAGATTTGTTAGCGGGTGTGAAGACGGAAAGCACATGCACGCTTCGCATGTTGAACACGCTCTGGCTTCCAGTGTGTCAGTCAGACTCATGTTCAAGGATGTGGATGGGGGCTTGGTGTAGATGAGCGAACAGCTCCGACAAGCCTCAACGCGAGGATCCAAGCGTCTAGGGTTTCGTTGACTTCATGTAACTAGATCATCGCAAGGCCGCAGGCGCAAGGAGGTCATCGCTCCGCGGATCGGACGTTGTGATGGAAGATCAGGTAAATAAAATTCATCAATTTCCAGAAGACTTGATTGTTCCTCTTCTTCACTTGCTACTTTGCGCAACGTCTCCCGTCGTTCATTCAATCACTGCATCAGTCTGTCAGCATTTGCCTTCCTCACGGCACAGGAACGGAAAACATACTGAGGACAATCTCCATCACAAGGTCCAGTGCACTCAAAACCCTCTCTATCCACTACGTTATCGCACAAGTACTCATATGCTGTTTGATTCGTCCCCAACACTTCGAGCGTGTTGTTGAACAACTCGATCCCAGTGCAAGGTGCCGCGGCTGAGCATTGTAAGGTTGCAATGGTTTTTCCTTGAACGGTACCTTGAATGTTTCCCCAATACATATCCTCAATCTGGAATTGCGAAGTATCACAGCCTCCCGTCGCTCCGCTGTATGAAGTACACTGTGCGAGCGACCAAGCCAATCCCACGTTCTGTAGTTCGGAGTCCCGGAACGTAATGTTCTGGCAGCTCTTATTAGCAAAGCTGTGGACGATTGATGGACAGACGTACCTTGGCATGACCAAGTCCAGCACCTCCTCCATTCGGTGGGACGCCCTGGGTTAGACCAGTCCAAGTCTTGACTCGCCCAGCATATTCAGTGTCGAAGAAGTTGATTCTCTCAGCCGTGACATTCTCAATAACATTGATCTGTCCCGGATACTGGCCAATAGAACCCATGGCCAATCCCATCCCATCGTAGAGCTCACAATTAGCGATGTAGATGTTTGTGCTGTTCTGTTTCATACTGATGCTATCGTCACCGTTGGCGATGGTCCAGCGGAGGATTGTTATATTGTTCGCCTTTGGTTGTCTTGTCAGTACTCGATATAGAGAAGGACAATTGACCTACGTATATCTAAAGCAACGCACAGGAGGTGTTAGCACATATCTTAGATTCAGGGAGTGTTTGGGTAGAAGGTCAGCATATCTCAAAATTTCTCTCCCTCGAGCGGTCGTGTTTCGAGCGAAGAGAGACCTGATGATCTCCTTGGCCGTCTTCCACGCACGCAGAGCCTGGAATCCTGAGACTGTGATGCTCTCTACGCTTCGGTTTAACATACAGTATCGATACCATCATCGTTGCTGTATGTTTTCAGAGTTGTGCCATTCCAAACAGTGTTGTTGACATATACGTCTTGGAGCAGGACTTTCTCCGAGCGTATCACAGACATCGTCCTGTAAAGTAAAGAAACAGAAGGGTTAGCTATGTCTAGAACGATCTCGGAGTGGACAAGGATCGACAACAGTACGAAAGACATATTCGGGTGCTCCGTATGCCTTTTGCCATTGGATTCTTACCACATTTGAGACTTGATGAAACGTAGACCTTCGATTACGGAAGACTTCGTGTTCGTGATCGTCAAGGCATGAGGTCTGCCATGCAGATTCGAAACGCCATTGGCGTAGTCGTACCAGACCTATTCGGCAGCTTCAGTAACGAATTCCAACATCGAAATCTATGTATATTAAGAGAACGATACCATCCCATGGCCGTCTAGCGTTCCATATCCATGGCCGTAGAAATGGATCCGCTCTCCTCCCAAATGCCACGCGGAGGTCTGATTTTGAAAGCCAATAGGTATGGAGTTGTTCAGCCAGTAGTAGATATCATCGCTCCATAGAAGCGTTCCTTGGATTTCGATGTCCACGTCTGTGAGGCCAGTGGTGTTCATGACGGTCCCCACGTAGTACGTCGTATTCTCAAACAAAATGTGCCCGTCGGTCTTACAATCAGCAAAGGCTCCCAGGATAGCAGGTGCATCGTCACCATCTGGATCATTCCCTGCAGGAACCACACAAGTCTTGGATCTATTCGGCCAGTAACCATCGTGGGAGTAATGCGGACCATACTCGAGCTCAGAAGGTTGCCAGCAGCCGTTCAGGCCAAGGTACTCACAAATGTATGGATCTGGGCGATCTGGTGTCCAGTGGCCTGGCTCAACTCCATCTGGAAAGGTAGGTGCAACCTGGGTAGATGTCAGATTCTCCAGAGTCCCGGCCCTGGAGTTCAAAGGCTGCGGACATTGATTAGCAAGTATTAATTGAGATGACAAATTATCAGGTAATACGCTGGACTCTACCTGTTGAATTAGATATGCCTGGAAGAGGGCAAGTGCTTTGGTAATGAATTGAGACATTGCAAATCCGAATCGGCTTTGACTGAGCTGTCTGAGGGCTCTCGTACTTCTGAAGCTGGGCTTCAGTATAGCGGCACTGCTCTGTGGTCAGTCGTTGATGAGGCTGTTCAATACTATGAATGAGAGACTCAGCACGAAAGTTCGACTTGTAAAGTATAAAGAAGACCGGGGAGCCCCGCGTTTGGTCCATCTTGCCCCTCATCAGAGAGCTCCAGAGTGGTTGCATAAGAACAGGTCATAGGTTGGTGTGACTGAAAGAGATGTGCTAACAACTGCCCCTTGTATCTGACAGGGGTGTCACACACACCAGTGCATTGGCTTTCTAGGTAACCTGCATGTTCATTTCAAGAGACTGCCAAGCCATTTGTCCCGGAATCTCACTCATATATACATTCGGAAGAATCTTATCCGATGAGAGTTGGAGGGTTGCCTGATATCACTTGGCCAAACGTTGCCGCAGCTATGCCAGAAATGTCATTCACTTGTAAACAGCGCTAGAATTTATTAGCGCCTGGTTGACCCTTCACTTGGCCATCGAGCTGGCTTGAGGGAATCGCGCAGATATGCGTGCGCCGTTTGATGTGTGTCGGGCCGACCTAGCCTAGATGCAAGTAAAGCTTCGGAGACTACGCAGTTTCTCTACTGGAGCTGTACGCATTATCCAAGTCATCGTATCGATTCTGCTAGAAAGGATATCCGTTCAAGCGAAACATTGGGCTGCTGATTTGCTCACCGTTAGCCCACATTAGTCTCATGCTCATGACTACTGGCGTGGTGTAGATATAGACCAGCGTGCAGGTATTGCCCCCAGGTTTCTACGGAGGTGACACGAGGCTCGATCACCGTCTCTTGCTACCTTTCCCACCACGGCCGCCTCCCTTCCCACCACGACCTTTACCCTTGTCAGCACCGCCACCAGCCATCATGACTCTTACTTGCTTCACAGGAATGACGCCCATAATCTCAACATCTCTCCAGCCTTTAATGAGTTCAGCTTCCCGCGGCCAAATCCTCTCAGTATCTTGTGCTTGAAAGTCGATGCGTCTGGGATCACTTCCATCTTTAGTCCAACGGCCCAAGACTTCACGCACAGCTTTGCCCTTCTTTTGTTGACCTGGCTGAAGTTTGACCTTGTACTTGAAGCGTGATAAGGCTGCCCAAGGCGCACAAACGGGAATGGCCTCCAGAATCTCATCTCCAGCGAGCGGCGTTCCGATGAGTGCGTCCAAGTGAGTTAGGACATCAGCTTCGTCATTATCCAGAGTATCAACTCCTTCTTCAAGATGCAAGCGACGCATTTCTTCCGCTTGAAGACCCTCGCGCTGGGCCTTTTCATGCTGCGCACGACGTCGAAGACGCGCCTCCTCGGCAGACTCGGTTTTGGCAACCTTAGCTTGGGCTTCGGCTTCCCGTCGTTCTTCAGCGGCACGAGAACCCAGTAGCTTCATGGCCATGTCTCTGTCTTCTTCGTCCTGATCGGCATATTTGGCCGCAATTTTCTTCGCGCGAGCTTTCTTCCCTCGCTGACCCTTGCTCGGCTTAGGCTTAGGATCACCATGGATAGGCTTACCCTTGTCTAACCTAGCAAGCGCCTTGCGTTCCTTGTTGGAAAGGGGTGCGTCCTCCGGCTTCGGCTCAACTGGCTTTTCAGGATCTACTACATCCTCTTCGCTCGTCTTGTCGTCAATCTCGCCATTCTCATTCCCAGCATCAACTGCGCTGCCGTCATCTTCATCTTCATCATCATCATCATCAGCGTATTCGTCTGTCGGCATGTTGCGAGATATGTTGCCGCTCATCTGGAGAGGATTATCCTTCTGAGAGCGGTACTCTTCGTCTTCCTCGTCAAGTGTTCCACTTGTGTCTTTTTGACGCGTAGGAGATTCATCGCTGGATTCCTCAGGCGCTTGATCTTGATCAACATCTGGAAATTCGTCGTCGCCGTCGTCTTCCTGCTTCAATGCAGAACCTGTAGCTGCGTCCGGGAACTCATCATCGCTACTGTCGTCGCTATCAGTGGCTCCGTCTCTGCCGTAAGATGATTCGGCAGGGTCGCCACCATCAGGTGTTGCGATGTTTTCAACATGTCGGTGTTTAACATGACGAGCTTTGCTCTCATCACTGATTTGAAACATTACACCAAAGCCAAGCAGGAGCTGAGCAGGTGGCAAGTGGTTCTTCTTCCCACGAATGGTAAACCCACCAACAGCAAGGTACTCGCCTGTTGGTGCCGTTTTTGACACCTGATCTGCATTCACCCACCAAGCTGACATGACGGCTTTGCTTTCCCACGCTGAACTAGTGCACACAGCTAGGTTCCCGGCCTGCGATAATGTCGAGGGTGGAATTGGCGCCTCGGGCGTTGCAATATTGTTCTTGATGATGACGCTTGCGGCACCGCTGAGGTCAGCGTGGACATATACGTCGCCCTTCTTCAGATAACGACGGTAGAGAATCTCGTTCTGCTGAGCGTCTCTACCCGCCAGGACAAGGTAGCCATCGGACGATATAAAGTAGATGAACTTTTCGAACCAGAGCTGCTGGCGTACAGGCCGTAATACATCTTTTTCTTGCTTCAGATTCTTTTTCAAGTCAGCCAAAACCTTTTGCTCTGTGCTTTTGAGTGCCTTTTGCGAAGCCTGTGCTGTTCTCTCTTGCTTTGTTGCTGCGGATCGTCTCTGATCGTAGTATTGGCGGGCGTTTGACCACCCAGAAGCTGCAAGGTCGATGTCAATTGCCAGACGCTTGCTTTCAGTTCGCTTTGGTTGCGCTTCCTCGTCGTCGCTGTCGGAAGGCTCGCTGTCAGTCTCGTTTGCCATGTCTTCGTCTTCGATATCGTCCATCTCCGCAAGAAGAACTGTAACGGTGTTTTCATGGAGTTTAAGTGGCAGCTTGATTAATTCTGCAACTGCATTGTGACGCTTCTGCTCGTTCTCGATCAGGCGTCCAATGTCCTCCCAGTCCATACCCTGCGCAATGAGGCCATTCACAGCCGCAACAGCTTCTTCGACACGTTCAACATTCGCCTCAATCGCCTGGGCTTTGCGAACATTCAGCTCCTGCACCTCCTGTAGGCCATCTATACGTTTCGCTTGTTCATGGCGTGCCTGCTCGATCTTCTTCTTCGCATGATCTTCACGCTCCTGCAGTTTCGATTCCAGTTTCTGGCCTTCAATTGACGAGAAGAACTCGTCAACTGTCTTGTTGAACCCCTGGTGCTCACGGAAAACGATAGAATCATCGCCAGACAGTTGCGAGGGACGGAAAGGATGAAAGTCCTCGTACATCAATCCAGCATCGTCGTTTTCCCCTCCAGCTGCGGCTTTGTCTTTGGCGGCTCGGTTGTGCTTGGCCAAAATGTATCCCGTGGCCACCTCATTCCGAGTGATGTCCTCAATGACCCCGTTGGCCTGCTCCAGGGCCTGCAGAACTTTGTCTAGAAGCTCGTCGCTCTCAAGCACCTGATCGGGCTGAAGCTCACGATCCACGCCTGAAAGGTGGAGCACATGATCGATCAGGATGGGAGGGAATTCAGTTGTAGTCACAGCCAAGGCGCGCCTCAACGCGTCTCCAGCTTTTTTCTTCATCTTTCTGCCAGGCTTCTGCGCTTCATGCTGCTGCCGCTGCACTGCCTTCTGCAAGCCATCTTTCAAACGCTCCTTTGTCAAGGCGGGAATTCCATCGTAATTCTGCCGCAATGAAAGATTGTACTTCAGTCCCACCCGATATTGCTCGTGCTCTTCACCTTCACCCACACTGCGTAGCAGTGCCAATATGGTCAGCTCATTGTCCGCGAGGATGATGTTGCCGCCGGCATAGAACTCCAGAAACAAGCGATACGCGCCATCGGAGAACTGGATCTCAATGACTCGATCTGTGCCGATTTGAGAAACCTTGGTACATCGTCTCGTTCTCAAAAACTTCCTCAGCCGGGCGACGAAAGGTGTCGGGGTAGTGGCAGTGGCACGGGCAAAACTTGTCAGATGACACCGAAATCCACTGTCAATGAGCAGCTGCTGGCGGTGATCTGGCTTTGCAAACTTGAGGAGGAAGATCCTCGAGCTGAGGTCGTAGACATTGGCAAGGCGGAGCGTGACGAGGCTGTTGGAGAGCTCATGGGCAATGATTTTGACGTCCAGTGAGGAGTAGCGCTGCTTCATTGTGTGTTCACTGGTAGGGGCTGTTTCTCTTTGCACATGTTACTCCTGCATGTAGACGGAGGCAGAATAAAACAATATCGTCATCGGTTGCTGACGAACATTTAGTGGGGTCGTTTGAATGAACACCCACCCTAGGGAACTTGGGAACTTGGTGGAGTGTTGCCTTCACACATTATTACTTTGATAGGTGGTGGAATACTTGGATTGATCAAGACAGTGTCGACAGAAAGAGCTGCCTTCGTATGTACATCGTTGGTAATCGTTCACCAACATTTCCTAGTCAGTCTAAGGTATAGTGGCTCGCGGTGCCCATAGTTGTGTCACGACTTATGCTGCCGAAACTATGCTCCACCAATATCAACGACATCACGTCGTCTAAACATCAACACACCTAATTTACTCGATCATTGAAATTCGTACACTAATCGACGCGCCGAAGCGTCCGCTTTCGAACGATACAAATATGCCTATAGGGCGGGTTTACGCTAACTCGCTGTCGCGTGTTTTGCCGCCCTAGACGCGTTTTAGTACGTATCCTTAGCGTTAACAACGAAGGCACGCTAAGATCACCCTAACCTTAGAAATCACATAATTACACTTAGACTTATAATATACGGAAACACATTTTGGATTCAAAGGAACCTCGTGCCGCTGTCTAATTCAACATAGACTATGTCAACACCGAGACTTTTGTCAACCGGAACTTTTGTCAACCGAGACTTTTGGCCAAAAAACATCTCAAGGCCTACGAGGCTACGAAAGTTTTAGAAGCCTACAATTAAGGCCTACGATTATTAAAGCCCGCGAGGCTACAACAATCGTAAGGCTACGACGGTGTTTTGTTAACCGGGACTTCTATTAACCGAGACTTAGGTTAATTAAAATACTTAAAAGCCCGCGAGGTATACGACCTGTTTTATAGGTACTAAGGTAAGCGGGTGCTGTTTTTAGCGGAAGCCGTAAATATTACGAGGTGTTAGATAAGCAGTATACGGAATTCTCTTATAAAAAGACGATTTACCCGTCTCGATTTATATAAAGAAAGGATTCATATACGGAATAGAATAAGCCCTAAATTTAGGTGCTAATATGACTCTTTTCCCCCTACTCGAACCTTAATAGAGAGGGGGTTTTTAACGAGCATGTAGGCGGAGGATTTAGGGCAGAGATTTCGACACTAGCTGCGTAACCCTCTGGGTTTTTAGAAAGCTATATAAATGATATACCAACCAACCAACCAACATCACGTCGTCTGCCTCACCCTGCTAGGCAACACTGACGATGCGACCATCATCAGATCGCAACCATTCGTCTTCTTGTACGTCGTCATGAACCATGCATGTACATCGTCTCGGCACCTCGCAAATCCTGACCATGAAAACGCCGTGCTCCTCTATCCTGATCTCATCGGCTGTGATCTAGAGGGTGGTGTGACTTACGAGACCCGCGACAGATCGTGAGAGTTCCGACATGCTCAGAGTGCTTAGCGGCTGCAGAATTGATCAGTCCCATACAGCCGCTCTGCCACGGTGTTGCTGGCGAGGGTTCGAGATGCTGCATTGAAGCCTCGCACATGTCCTCAAACTGTGTGCCTTCTCCTTGCTTCTCCGTTTCCCCATCCCATGAAATGGCCAGACTTCGTGCAGCCACCCGCATCCGTAGATCGATACACTCTATCGGCTGAACCTCGAACACCGCAAGAAGTCAACGGTGACTCCTTTGCCCACCGGTCGGTTGCTCCTTCAACCTTCACTCACTATCTTCCGTAACGTCCCACGCCTTTATAAGCTAGCCTTCCGTCTGAGGCAGCCCTAAAGAGCAGTTCCCATCGAGGCTCGATGGTCTGATCTAAGCGGAGTCCGCGTGATGCGTACGAGATCCAGTCTTTCGTTTCACACGGGCTCCCCGTAAGTACTTCTAACCTACGTTCGAATCTCCCAGCTGCTCAAGTACCCTGCCCAGCCCGCTGAAACATGCCGCAAGCGTTCTCAAAGTCCCGGGATCAACGGGACAACGGCATTCCATCTGGGTCGACCATGTAGATGCCGGCACCTTTCCTCGCGTCCAGGGACTAGGAGAGATCTCGATTGGCTCTACGATCGCCAGAAGCAAGAGTTGACGTTGAATTATGCTGTTGATCCTCACCACATGTGTTTGAGTGCTCTGGAAGCAGCTATAGCCTATTGCCGTTTGAGTGGCACGTGGTCGCCTACTCTGCCAGAGCTTCAAATTTGCGAATGGGTCGCTCCTTCGATGTGCTTCAAGAGAAGGGCCGCAAACAAGGTCCAGGTTCAAGATCGTAGACCCACCTTCAGCCTTGCACAACGCACACACAGCTTACAAGTTCTCAGCGGCTGGGGCACCATGCTTAGACCGGAGCGCTTCAGTGTCCGGCTTGCTTCAAGTGGTTACTGGTCTAGCAGCCACGCAGTTGCTGTTCGGACGCCGTCTCGAGGATTGTCCGGGAAAGCAGATCCTTTTTGCTAGTCCCGGCACGTGCTTCGTGTTGGCAAAGGTTAAGTGCAAGCTAGCATTGGGTCGTAGTGCTCTGTGACATCCTTTCCAAGAGCGAGGCGGCGAGAATGATGACTCAACGGATGACTTTGTGAAAGCCGCCTCTGTCGACAATCCTTGTTGACTTCAGAATTGGCAGACAGGTTCTACCAAAAGATTGAAATGGGCCCCATCACCGTCATCAAATGAATCCTTGTACAGACGAAACCATCGCCGATGTTTAAGCGTCGGGTGGTGGGGAAGTCTTGGGATCCAACTAAAGTAGTGAGGAACTGCGCCGCTAATGTCTTCAATTTCCTCGTGCTCACCGCCAGATGATTGATGTGGACCCTCCCTATTCATTGGACATCGCTAAATCCAATGTATCAAAGGCGGGTCCGCGCGTGATCCATGCGAGAGACCGACAAAGTCGAGAGGTGCCAATCTCAATGCCATTATTGTAGCCCTGCTAATCGGGAAGAGCTGTGCCGTGGTCCGTTGAAGCATAAGTTTCGCTTGCGCGCAGAGAATTGTTGAAACACAAGGTTTGGTCACACGGGTAACCGATATCGGTACCAATATTGTATAAGTAGTTTATAGGCCCTATAGGTAGTTCTTTACAATTTACGGCTTATAACTTTAACAGGTTATGAGCCCGGACCGCGCTTCTAGGTAATAACACCTATTAAATAATTATAAGCCTATTAGATTAACTATAAACTAGTACGTTCGTTCTATTAACTAGGCTTCTATACTATTAACTAGGCCTTATACTATCTATAAAGACAATTAACTAAAGTTCTTAACTACTTAACTACTAGCTAAAGTCGCTACTAATATTAAAGTTTTTATTCTACTATCGGGTTCCTTATAATCTAA